>KQ993020.1:229921-310876 GCA_001598015.1 Dorcoceras hygrometricum
ATGACGTTTCGAGTAGTGAGGACTAATCAGTACAACCAAGACCTCGGACTTATCCACTCGACAAATGGTAACCACTTGGAAAGTCCGAACGAGGGTAGTTCGATAGTTCACCAGGTCACTATCCATCTGCATGCTCAGAACATCACAATGTTCCCCACCAATGAAACATGGTACATCGCATCGTAGATGTTAGTCTCAAGCTCGGGCGGACCTTATCCTCATTTTGACGGCCCAATCGACTAGGAACGAGTTTAGAACACACAGTGACTATTAGATGTGTTTCATGATAGCCATCATATCCACTATCACATCTAACATACACTATGGTGCATTCTAGGTCTTTATCCAACACAATTGTTAACATTATCCACACTAGGAACCCATAGTTGACCTTGATATTTAACAATTCCTCCAGCTGTGGTATACAGATTACTTCCCTTCTCTACATCTTGTTTCACCCACTTCTTCAGTTTTTCATCCCTCAGCTGACCCTCTCTAATCTGGTCTATGAATGATGATTGGATGGTGAGAACAGCCAGGGCTGCAGTACTGTGACGAGGAACCAGCTCTACCCCAAAATTATCACTCTCATATTCTAAGTGCCTCTGGGCGGTGATCTGGGTTGATCCTATCGATTTCCTGCTAAGATAATCTGCCACCACATTGGCTTTCCCCGGGTGGTAGCTAATGGTGCAATCATAATATTTGACCAGCTCTAACCACCTTCTCTGTCTCATATTTAATTCTTTTTGGGTGAAGAAGTATTTTAAACTCTTACGGTCTGTGAATATCTCACACTTCTCCCCATCAGATAATGTCTCCAAATCTTCAGGGAAAAAACCACTGCTACTAACTCCAGGTCATGCGTAGGATAGTTCTTCTCATGATTCTTCTATTTTCGGGAAGAATACGCTATTACTCTACAATCCTGCATCAGTATAGCTCCTAAACCTAGCTTGGAAGCATCTATGTAGATAACAAAATTCCCTTGCCCAGAAGTCATGGTTAGCACTGGAGCTTCTATCAACGCTTGCTTCAACTTCTCAAAACTCTGCAGACAACTAGGGGTCCATTAAAACTTAACTTGTTTCCTAGTCAGCGAAGTCAATGGAACCGCTGTCTTCGAGTACCCTTGAATAAACCGCCTGTAGTATCCAGCAAGTCCTAAAAATCTCCTCACCTCTGATACAGATCTGGGCACATGACAGTCTCGTACAGCTTTGACCTTAGCTGGGTTGACTTCTAATCCATCCTTAGAAATGATGTGACCTAGAAATGCAACCTTCTCCAGCCAAAACTAACACTTGCTAAACTTAGCAAACGGTCGCTTGTCCTTCAAAACTTGTAGCACTATCCTAAGATGATTGGTGTGCTCTGAGCTGGTCTTTGAATACACTAGGATATCGTCTATAAATACGATTACAAATTGATCCAAAAATGGTTGGAAAACTCTATTCATCAAATCCATAAAAATCAGATGGAGCGTTGGTCAATCCAAAAGGCATTACTAAAAACTCATAGTGGCTAACGAGTCCTGAAAGCTGTTTTATAGATATCGGCCTCTTTGATCTTAAGCTGATGTTATCCAGATCACAAATATATCTTGGAGAACACTGCTGCTCCCTTCAACTGATCAAAGATTCCTCAATCCTAGGCAGGGGGTACTTATTCTTAAATGTAAGATTAATCAACTCGCGGTAATCTATTGAAACGTCCCTCACTTCTTAAATTATACTTAATTTAAAAGAGATCATAAATGCGGAAAGAAAATACTAGGAATATTTTTTTTATATACTAACTCCCACATGATGGATAATAAAAATTTTATTAAATGAAGCAATAATAGTAAATCATCATCATAGGGTTTCTAAGGTTAATAAAAGTCTTAAACATTAAAATAAACGTGCATGATAGCTAAAATTTGGCTAAGTCATAAGGGTTTCTAAGGTTAATAAAAGTCTTAAACATTAAAATAAACGTGCATGATAGCTAAAATTTGGCTAAGTCATAAAAATAATCCTAATGCATAAGAAAATATAATATTCTCAAAACAAGTCGACATATGCTAAAAAGACTGAAAATGATAAGCGGATACAAGAGGTCGCTGGGTAGGTTAAGTCCGACTGCAATCCGCTCAGGAATCCTGCCCCTTAATCTCGATCTCAGCCTCATCTGCACTATCCAAGTATAGTGAGTCCAAAGACTCAACAAGTACAAAACTGAGATAACGAGTAATAAATAATACATGCACATGCATTAAAATATTTCTACTTAAAATAGTTTCTTGACTTAAAAAGTATGCATTAAAACAATTCCATGCTCAAAATAAATAAAAATATTTGCGTAAATAAAATGATTTCTAAAACATTTTTCCTCGTGATTCCGTTCCTCGACTGTGGTTCCTCAAACTCAAGTCGCTTGATCAAGCTAATAAACACTAGTACTAGGTTGGAAAGGCACTCCAGTACTCATCTGAAGCCCAGAACCGTCAGTTGAAAAGGCACTTCAGTACTTATCTGAAGCCCAGACCCGTCATTTTGATATGGCAAGCGGAACGTCTCCCGACCCCATATCCGTCATAGAAAAACCACAATCAAGTCCCATCATTCAAAATTCATTTTTCCTCATTCTTGCCTCAAATAGTTTTCTCAAATCCTCAATAATTAAATAAATTCCATAACCTCAAAAACATTCTGCCCATAAATACTATAAAAGTAAGCATATGCACTTTAAATTGTCTAACATGCAAAAAATCATTTTCTAGGCCTTAAATTTTCATAAAATATTAAAAAATCACATATATGCTAAAAATTCTTAAAAACAGTTCATAATATCCTTAAAACATATGGTAAAGTCATTCATGAATTTTGGCAGTCCCTAGGACTCAATTTCCCAACTTTCCTGAAAAAACCCCGAAAGGACCCACTCTGCGCGACAAAATCGTAAAAATCATATAAAATTTCTTAACCAAATGACCTCAAACTTGGACCCACATAACCCTAACGTGATGGGCTAGCATCTGTAACAAACTGAATTTAAAAAAGATGTCTAAGGTGACCATAGTGATGCTCGCAACCCTACTGGACGTGCACAGGAACAAATCTGGGAGAGGTTAGAAACACAACTTCGAACCAGCCCCTTCCCTTGACTCCAGCACCCGACCTACCCCTCACACAGCCCATGGACGACCCTTAGGACCTCTGCTAACCCCTTTGAATCGAAACCTAATCCATACTAGACTTCTCCTCCCTTCAAAATCCACCCTTGACAACCCCAACACAACCTCACTCACACCCAGCAAACGGCCTTAACCCTCTCTCTCACCAAAGGTCCAGATCTGAACTAGGCTACAAAATACATGAATGAATTACATTAAACAGTAAGACATGCATTAAAAGTGGATTCATCCAATCACCAATATCATAAATCATCACACACATATACATAGGCTTGAAAGGTGCATTCAAGGAAGCTTTGTACTTGCCTTTATTTGTAAAAACTTACAACCAAGAGTTGATGTATGCTTTGAGAAAGACAAGGAACACCACACCAAGCCAAGGGGAAGCCTTAAGTCACCACAAAAATGGAGTGGCTATGTGGAGAGGGAGGGGTGAGTTAATCTTTGGGGGAGGGAGGCGTGAGATTATTTCTTTGGGGGAGGGAGGCGTTTATTTTTTTGGGGGAGGGTTAGGGTTAACATGTGTTTTGTATAAGGGTGGTAGATTAGTGAGGGTAATTTAGGAATAATTAGGTAGATTAGTGAGGGTAATTTAGGAAACATTTGGTAGATTAATGGCAAGAGTTGTGTTTTTAAGGAGTACTCAAAGTTGTTATTTAAATTGATAAAAGTGCTACTCCTTCACACTTATAAATTTTGGTGAAAATAAACTCCCCTCCTAGTCTATGATTTTCGAAAATATGAGGTTGTAATAAGGTAAGAAGATTCGATTTTTTTGTAGTGATGCAAGTGTGTGTAAAACTTGTCATTTTAGTAGCAGAAGTGCTAATCATCTAAAAGAATGAAATTCTCAATCCCTCATGGTTTGCAAAAATTTAAAAGTATTTTGAAAACGAAATTCATCTCCAATGTTCACCTTCTAAAAATAGAAAGTTTCAAGGCATGGGGCATGACTTCGAGACTGAATTTAGAAAAATAAGAGTCCTCGGTGTCCTCGTCAACTCCATTCCAACCTCGCATCATCTAAATCATGAATCTCAAAAAGAACTCTATGTCGGAATTAAATAAATCAAATATCATAACTCATGCGTATAAATAAATAAAATAGTAAGGCATGCGATTTAGGTAGGAAAGTTCCTAGGCGTTACAATTCTCTCCCCCTTAACAAGAATTTCGTCCTCGAAATTCGAAAACCTACCGAATAGATCTGGGTAGCGCTCCTTGATATCTGCCTCTACCTCCCACGTGGCTTCTTCCTCGGAGTGATTCAGCCACTGAACCTTAACCATAGAAATAGTCCGGCTGCGTAGGTTCCGATCCTGCCTGCCTAATATACGAATGGCTCGCTCCTCAAAAGTCATCTGTGGTGTCAACTGCAGGGTCTCAAAGCTCAACACATGCGAAGGGTTAGGGACGTATTTCCTAAGCATGGAGATGTGGAAAACGTTGTGCACGGACGCTAGGCTGGGGGTAAAGCGTACACGATAAGCTAATGTCCCAACTCTGTCGAGGATCTCGGAAAACGTTGTGCACGGACGCTAGGCTGGGGGTAAAGCTACACGATAAGCTAATGTCCCAACTCTGTCGAGGATCTCGAAAGGTCCTATGTAACGGGGGGCAAGCTTGCCCTTCTTCCCAAATCTCATAACACCCTTCATCGGAGCGACCTTCACGAAGACATGCTCTCCCACCGCAAACTCTAGGTTTCTCCTCCTCGAATCGGCGTAACTCTTCTGTCGACTCTGGGTAGTCTTCATCCTCTCCATAATCCTCATCACTGTCTCGGCCGTCTACTGGACTATCTCAGGCCCTAACTCTTCTCGCTCTACTACATCATCCCAGTGCATGGGTGATCTGCACTTCCTCCCATAGAGTGCCTCATAAGGTGCCATACCGATGGAAGCCTGAAAACTGCTGTTGTAGGTGAACTCTACTAGAGGTAGTTTGGCTTCCCAACTCCCTTGGAAGTCGATAGCACATGCACGAAGTAGATCCTCTAATGTCTGGTTCACCCTCTCTGTCTGCCCATCGGTTTGGGGGTGAAATGCCGTGCTGAACTGTAGCTTCGTCTCCAAAGAAGCATGTAGACTCCTCCAAAACGCTGACGTGAACCTAGTATCTCTGTCTGATACGATAGAGACTGGAATCCCATGTAGCCTGAAAATCTCCCGGATATACAATTCAGCGTACTGAGTCATGGTGAACGTGGTTCTCACTGGTAAAAATTGCGTTGATTTTGTGAGTCGGTCCACAATCACCCAAATGGAGTTAGATCCTCTAACTGTCCTCGACAATCCCACGATAAAATCCATCGAGATGTTATCCCTCTTCCACTCAGGAATAGGGAGTGGCTTCAGTAATCCAGCTGGTCTCTGATGCTCGGCCTTGACCTGCTGGCAAGTCAAACATTCAGACACAAAGCGATTTATGTCGCGCTTCATGCCCGGCCACCAATACAATTGCTGCAGGTCCTTATACATCTTCGTTCTCCCTGGGTGAACAGAGTAAGGTGTTGTGTGAGCCTCTGACATGATCAACTCTCTCAGTGAGTCTCCTGAAGGAACCCAAAAACGACCTATATACTTCACGATCCCATCACTCAGGGTGTATAATCTGCTGCCCTTCTCCTCATCTCTCAGTCTCCACTTCTTTAATTTTTCATCGCCAGCCTGATCACTGAGGATGCGGTCCAGAAATGTAGACTGTACTGTCAGAGTGCTCAATCTTGGTGCTCTACCATCTATATAGATCTCTAAACCGAAGCTCTGAATCTCTCGCTGCAGCGGTCTAGATGATGACATGTGTGAAATAACAGCTGTCTTCCCACTCAAAACGTCAGCCACTACATTAGCCTTCCCCGGATGATAATTGATCTCGCAGTCATAATCTTTCACCAACTCTAGCCACCTCCTCTACCTCATGTTCAACTCCTTCTACGTGAAAAAGTACTTCAGGATCTTGTGGTCGGTGAAGATCTTGTATTTCTCCCCATAAAAGATAATGCCTCCAAATCTTAAGTGCAAAGACAACTGCTGCTAGTTATAAATCGTGCGTCGGATAATTCTTCTCATGAACCTTCAATTGTCGTGAGGCATAAGCTATCACTCTGTTATTCTACATCAATACTGCGCCTAGGCCTAGCTTAGACGCGTCTGTGTAAAGCACATACTCCTCTTGCCCAGATGGCATGGCTAAGACTGGGGCTGATATGCTTCAAGGTATTGAAGCTCTGCTGGCACTCTGGACTCCAAATGTATTTGGCATTCTTCTTAGTCAACGCAGTCAAGGGCACTGCAATAGATGAAAAGCCCTTGATGAACTTCCGGTAATATCCTGCCAAACCAAGGAAACTTCGGATCTCAGATGCATTCCTCAGTACAGCCCACTCTCTGACTGCCTCACCTTAGATGGATCCACCTCTACTCCATTGCTGGAAATGATGTGCCCAAGGAACGCCACTCTCTCTAGCCAGAACTCACACTTGCTGAATTTTGCATATAACTGGCGCTCCCTCAGGACTCCAAGTACTGTCCTCAGATGTCGACTATGCTCCTCCCTGCTCCGAGAATAGAAAAGAATATCGTCAATGAATACGATGAAGAACTGATCCAGATACGGCTAAAATACGCGGTTCATGAGATCCATGAAGATCGCTGGTGCATTCGTCAACCCAATGGGCATCACCAAGAACTCGTAGTGATCGTAACGAGTCCTGAAGGCCGTCTTATGCAAATCTGCCTCCTTCACCTTCAACTGATGGTAGCCAGAGCGAAAGTCTATCTTAGAGAATATCGAATCTCCCTGCAACTGATCAAATAGGTCCTCCACTCTCGGCAACGGGTACTTGTTCTTGAAAGTCACCGAATTCAGCTCACGGTAGTCGATACAAAGTCTCATGCTGCCATCCTTCTTCTTCACAAATAAAACTGGTGCACCCCAGGGAGAGACACTGGGGTGAATGAATCCCTTATCCAGCAGTTCCTGAATTTGCTCCTTTAATTCCTTCATCTCATTAGGTGCAATACGATACGGTGCCTTAGAGATCGACACTGTACCAGGCATCAACTCAATAGAAAACTCCACTTCCCGATCTGGCGGGATCCCAGAAACATCCTCGGGGAATACGTCGGCATACTCCCTAACAATCTCCACATCAGCAATAGAAGGTCCATCCTGTGCCGTAGTCGCTGTAATGCTGGCTAAGAATGACGGGCAGCCATCGCCGATAAGCTTCCTCGCCTGCATGAATGAAATAAGACGCGACTTCCTCATGCTCCGTGCCACGAAATCCAACGCTTCCTCTCTAGGAGGTCTAATATGTACTACTATGCACTGAAAATCAACAATATCTTGATTCTCTGCCAGCAGTCCATCCCGAGAATAATATCAAACTCTGGCATCGGGAACACAATCAGATTGGTGCCGAAGGTCCGGCCTTGCAGTATCAACTCTAAATCCCGGACGACACTAGCCGTAGACACCACCTCTACTGATGGAATCGTCACCAATAAACCTCCTACAAAACTCTCCTGGGCAACATTCTTACGCCTCACAAACTCCTCAAAAATAAAAGAATGAGTCGCCCTTGAATCAAATAAGGCCCTGGTAGCTACCCCTAATACAACTACCCTACCTACGGCAAAAATAACACATGAATAGGATGCTAATCACACTATACACAAATCAGATTCACTCCTATACAATAATGTCACAGGTCTACTACCTAATTCCACAAAATACATAATGTAAGCGCAAGGTTACCTATGATCAACGTAGTGTCTGGGTCCGCCTCCTCTGCCTGCATCACGTAAACTCTCCCGGTGGCAGGCTTCTTCAGTTGCGGGCACTCAAAAGACAAGTGGCCCGGCTGCTTGCACTTGAAGCAGCCCGGAATGCTGCTTCCCACAAGTCGGGCATGTGGGTTTGTCTGTCTGAGCCACAGGCCTTGGAGCCTGCTGTCCTTGGGGTCTTCCAGAAGTAGCGGACTTCGCCGCTAGTCTCGAGGTCCCTAACAAGATCATCCATTAATATAATTGCAAAGGGATAACTTCTTAAAAGATTAAATACTGACCCTGGCCTGGAGGTCTAGGTGGCCAGTGAACGGACTCTTGGGCTGTTGTTGATTATGCTGCGCTTGGAAAGGCCTCTTTCTCTGTGCCTGAGCTTGTAGATCCTTCAGCGTCTGCTCAGATCTAAAAGCTCTCTTCAGTGTAGTGGCATAGTCTGCAGGGTCCGACATCAGCACATCCTTGCGAATAGCGGGGCTCAAACCATCCAAGAAATGCTGCAGCTTCTCAACGGGATCATCGGCAATGAGGGGCGAGAAATGGCAACCCCTGTCGAACTTCTTCACATACTCTGCCACAGATATATCTCCCTGCCGGAGGTTCCTAAACTCCCTCTTCAGTCTTTCCTGTACGTCTAGCGTAAAGTACTTGTCATAGAAGATCTTCTTAAACTCATCCCAAGTCAAAGAGTCCACATCCACCGTCTTCTCTGCCCCTTGCCACCAGAGGGCAGCATCATGTTAGAGTAGATGCCCAACTAGCCAACTTGTGGCGTGTGGGTTCATAGACTCTTGTATGAAACGATCTTTATATATGATATTCGCATTTATTTATGGCATTCTTTACTTTCATTGTGTTGTATGATGATTAACAATTGCGTTGAGTAAAGACCTAGAATGCACTATAGTGTATGTTAGATGTGATAGTGGGTATGACGGCTATCATGAAACACATCTAATAGTCACTGTGTATTCTGAATTAGTTCCTAGTCGATTGGGCCGTCAAAATGAGGATAAGGCCGCCCGAGCTTGAGACTAGTATCTGCGATGCGAAGTACCATGTTTCATTGGTAGGGAACATTGTGATGTTCTGAGCATGCATGCAGATAGATAGTGACCTGGTGATCTATCGAACTGCCCTCGTTCGGACTTTCCAAGTGGTTACCATTTGTCGAGTGGATAAGTACGAGGTCTTGGTTGTACTGATTAGTCCTCAAGACTCGAAACGTCATTGAGACTCTACATGACAGGCATCTCACTTTGACCCGTTTGCCGACTCACTTGGGGTCATTAGGCGGCGGGATTGGGTGAGACCCCGATGCATGTAGGAGTCGATGCTTCGTTGTCGAGGATTCACCGCGCTTACATGCGTGGATATCCTATGCTATCTGAGGGGATAATAGTGTATAAATCTCTGGCCAGAGTACTAGAAGTATTTTAGGTAAATGGGTTTACCTAGTTACACTCGCGATGTCACTATTCGATCTCCAAGATGTATGCATAGCTATCGGATCTTTAGCGACTCTCGATTTACCAATGGTCGTTGATCTGATCGGGATATATGGATTGAAAGGACCGTACTGTACGCTAACCACGACCAACTGGTTCTTGCAGGCACTATCAGTGATACCTATGGGATCATGGGGCGATGTTGCTAGGTGCTCTTACCATGATCCGATGGACAAGTCCGGAATTGTGATTACGGAGCCACAATGGTTCTGGGCCCACGACTAGCTGTATCCCTGAACCATTGAGGGTCACACAAGTACTGGATTCGAGATTCCCGCACGGATACTGAGCTCAATGTGTTGAGCATATGAATAGGATTTTTGGAAGTTCGACTTCCTAAGAGTCAACAGGGGTCAAATCGTGATTTCCCGCTGTTGAGGGGCAAAACGGTCATTTTTCCATTTATGGTTTGATGATCTGAAAAATTGTTTTTCACATCATAATATTCAGTTTTAGAAACTGAGTCGATCGGTCCGATCTGATCGGCGATCGGAGTTGTAATGAAGTCGTAGTGATGGATATCGTCATTTGGACCCGGGCCCGTTGGGCCGGTCCAAGTCCAAAGATGTGGCGGGATGCTTGGCCGCTGCGCACGGCTGGACGTGCGCTTGTTTGCGCGGCTGCCGCGAAATTTGTTGGCGACGGCCGCCATCCAGCGCCGGCCGGTGAATTCACGGCGATGCTGCGATGGCTGAATTTTGCTTCTAGGTTTTGTTCGGGCCTGTCTCAGACAGCCCATGAGGTTTTCGGGCCGATATTCGATATCGAGCCGATTTTGGTCGATTTTGAAATTTTGAGATTTTTGGGCCTAGAATTGTTTTAAGCCCAATTTGATACAATTAAAAATTGCGAAATATGATTTTGATTGTAAAATATGATTTTATAATTAAATATGATTTTGTTGATTAAAATTTGATTTTATCGACAAAATATGATTTTTTTATAAAATGCGATTTTATGATTAAAATATGATTTTGCGATAAATAATTTGATTATTTAATTTATGCATATTAATTAGATTGATTGCATGATTGGGATGATCGAGAGCCATGCCCCAATGTGTTAGGTGTATGCTTTAGGTTTTGCGATTTCGGTTGTATTTGATATTGTTGATTATCATTTATTAAAGTGGGTCTGGTTGTGGCCCGTTCCCACCCCTTAAAATGTATCCCTTATGTGTCATAGAAATTTAATGTAAATTACTAGACTTAGTGGGAGGACTTTTGAAGATGGTGGGCCCGATGACGATCAAAGATATTGAAAACCGAAGATCTGTAAAACCGGAAGCAAATGTATTAGGATTGCATTGCATATTGCATATCACCTAGGATTGGACCCAGGTCCGTGATTGGCAACCACAGACCGCATAGCTCTCGCGATCGATCATCCCAATGTTTATATATGTGATATATAATTAATTGAATCCGCATGTTTTAAATTTGATTTAAAATATTTTCATGAGACCAAATTTTCAAAAATAAAATCCCTCGTTTTAAATGTGATTTAAAACTTATATCAAGATAAATGTTTATTCGATAAACTAAAGGGAATTTAAATTTGTTTAAATTATCCCTACCTTCCATCAACAATGGGTGTACACCGATGCTACCCGTATATATGGCCCGACTCATATTATTGAGGGGGTCATGTATGCCGGAAAGCTGTCCATGCCATTGACACTCGTTGTGTGTTCGGTTGGAACTCCCTTTAACGTTGGCTCATATTATTGGGGACGTTAAGGGGACCGTCCTTCACGACTCAACATTTATGGGTCATCTTGACACGTGATAGTAAACGGCGTCATATTATTGGGCCTTACTGGACGTGAGGTGAATACATGGAGGTTGCACTGGTTGCAATCGGAAACTACCTTTTGGGGGTCATGGATGGCTGATATTATTCGGGTCCATGATCGCTTGATTGGGCTCCATGTATGTTCTTGTAAACCAGCAGCTAGTCTGTGTGAAACGTTGTGAGGTGCTAGGAGTTCTCAAGGTTGTTGGCTTTGGGATCGGGTGCTTGTAGATTGTCTACTTGTATCAAAGTCTTCTAGTGATACCTTCCGAGGAGGAAGAAGGGGAGACGTAGGATATTCATATCCGAACTTCCAGAAACAAACTCTACTCAAACTCTTTTATTTACGCAGTTATTTTGAGTTTACGCATTGTACTTTGTTCACAAACTAATCGGCCTATTTCCGCACATTTACTTGTGGCTGAGAAGTTTGCTTAAGACTGAGAATCCAAAAGTTTTTAAAAGAACCTTTGAAATAGAAAAATCGAAGGAGTTCATTCAACCCCCCCCTTCTGAACTCCTATTTGCTTAGTGATCCTATTTCCGGGGACCATCAAGTGGTTGGGATCGGGTGCTTGTAGATTGTCTACTTGTATCAAAGTCTTCTAGTGATACCTTCCGAGGAGGAAGAAGGGGAGACGTAGGATATTCATATCCGAACTTCCAGAAACAAACTCTCGACTCAAACTCTTTTATTTACGCAGTTATTTTGAGTTTACGCATTGTACTTTGTTCACAAACTAATCGGCCTATTTCCGCACATTTATTTGTGGCTGAGAAGTTTGCTTAAGACTGAGAATCCAAAAGTTTTAAAAGAACCTTTGAAATAGAAAAATCGAAGGAGTTCATTCAACCCCCCCTTCTGAACTCCTATTTGCTTTTTGATCCTATTTCCGGGGACCAACAAGTGGTATCAGAGCAGGTTTGTTCTTGAACGAGCACTGATTTTAAAACACATGTGCTATGATTTTAATGTTTTTTTTAAAGTTTTTGAGAAACTTATTTTATGAAGGCCAGATCTGTTTATATTTAGAACCGGTTTTTCGCTTGATGAACTGTCGGGATGCGCGAGTCTCGGGCAGATGCCAAGCTTCTATTTTCGTTGTGCTGTAAGATCACTTGGAGCGAGGCTCAGTGACAAGCACATGGAGCGAGATAGAAGAATGAAAAATCTGAGCTGTTCTCTGTACTGGTTTTTCATAATTTTGAGTAACTCAGTAGCACGTGTTATATGAATCCAGCAGCAGCTCATCTTCTAGCGAGAGTGAACACGAGGAGGTTCACTGTTTAATGGCTGATCAAACAGAAGAAGATGAGGTATTCGATTTTGCCAATGTTGAATTTACACGAGATGACCTTGTCATTGCACTTAATGACATGGTAAAAGAGTACCGAAAGCTTACTCATTCATTCGAGGAAGCTAAAGCTGAAAACATAAGTTTAAAGAGTTGTTCTGCTGAATCGAGTTCTGATGAACAAGAGGATGCTGACACTCTAAAGACAGAGTTGAGTAAGCTACAAGCGGAGAATGAAATGTTGAGAAATGAAATCAGTGAGCTCAAGGCTGAAGTCGCTAAATCGACTGTAGAATTGAGCACCTGGAACAAAGCTAATATCACTCTCCAAAAGATTTGTGAAAATCAAAAGCAAGCCAGTGATAAGACTGGTATTGGATTCAGCGATAGTGAATTCTGTAAAGGAGAGTCGAGTACTCAATCAAGACCAGCATATGACAAGTTCAATAAAATGAGCTTTGTCAAAGCTGATTTGATATATGATTGTTTTGAGTCGGTCAAATATGATAATCAGAACTCGCCTATGCTGAATGAAAATGGAAAAGCTGGTATAGGCTTTTCAAAACCTGAGAGTTTCAAGCCTGATTGGCTAAAGAATAGATTGGAGAAAGACAAAGCGAAAGCTAGTCCAAAACCATCTGCTCATAACCAGTCGTGGCCCAACTCGAGGAAGGTAAAATCGGGTTGGAAGAAATTTCAGCAGAGGAGAGATCAATATGATCATTATGTCAAACCAAAACTCAAGAAAACAGCACGTGATTTTGCACATTCTTTCGTGGATCCTAGAAATGGAAAGACCATAAGGATTATTCAAATCTGGGTCCCGAAAGGGGTAATCCAATCAGGACCCAAGTAAAATTGGGTACCAAAAGTGAGTTTCTTGCGTGCAGGTCAGCAGGTACAAATCAGCAGAGACATCAAAAATTTGGTACTTGGACAGTGGATGCGCAAGACACATGACTGGAAATCCGAAGCTACTTAAAGATGTAATTCCTCACAAAGGAGCAAAGATTGTCTTCGGAGATAATGCATATGGTAACACTGTGGGTAAGGGTAAGCTTATCCATGGTAACATTTCTATTTCTGATGTACTTGTTGTTGATAACTTGAGTTACAATTTGATTAGTATCAGTCAACTTTGTGACAAAGGTTTTCTTGTCAATTTTCAACAACACACGTGCACAGTTCAGGATTCAAATGGTCTAACTGTGTTGGTGGGTAAGCGTTCTGGGAACACTTATGTTATCAACTGGTTAGAGCAAGTGAAGTCTGAACATTTGTGTCTAGCAGCTGGCTCTTCCAAGAGCTGGTTGTGGCACCAGCGAATGAACCATTTGCATTTCAAAACTATTGCTAAATTGAGCAAGCATGAGATGGTTTCTGGTCTGCCGAATATATCTTTTTCAAAAGACAAGATTTGTGCTGCTTGTCAACTGGGAAAATTGAGCAAGCATGGTTTCTGGTCTGCCGAATATATCTTTTTCAAAAGACAAGATTTGTGCTGCTTGTCAACTGGGAAAACAAAACCAAATGTTTTATTCATAACAATGGCAAAAAGCATCTAACAGCTTTTGAACCAAAATCTGATGCAGGTATCTTTTTGGGATATTCAGCAGTAAGCAAAGCTTATAGAGTTTTCAACAGCAGAAGCTTGAATGTTGAGGAAACTGCTCATGTAGTTTTCGATGAAACTAGCTTCAAATCCGACTCAGCTGCAAGCCTTCACGATCTGTGCTCACGCTTGGAATCAACAAGTCTTGATGACTCAGATGATGACGTGGCACCAAGAGAATCAGCTGAGGAGGAACAACCAGCAGTGGTCACAACGCACATAAATGTTCAACAAGATCCAGCAGGTAATCCAGTTGTTATCGATTTAACTAACTTGGATCAGCAGGATCGTATTACAAGTGCACCAGCTGCTGGAGAAGAAGCGTCGAAGCATCAAAGATATATATCAGCAGACGACGCTCAACCATTGACTGGTCAATCAGCAGGATGCAATTCTCAAGACGTATCAAGTTCACCTGCTGAACATCCAGTCGCGCGCAATTATCAAGTGGTATCTCCTGCTGGACAATCAACGCCTAGCGCATCAAGTCTACCTGCTGATGTATCAGCAGCGAGCAATTCCAACCAGCAGGAAGCAGACGCACAAGCTAACGATGCAAATCAACTGGTGTCTGCTGATCCAGTAGTTGCAATTCATCCAGCAACGCAGGGGGAACAACATCAATCAAATCCCATTGGACTTGATCTTCGGTGGAATAGAAATCATCCACCTGAGCAAGTCATAGGTAATTTTGAATCCCCTGTTCGCACTAGAGGCCAGCTATCTCAATATGAACATTTTGATGCTGCATTCATCTCGCATATAGAACCTAAGATGATAGATGAAGCTTTAGCTGACCCCAGCTGGATAGAAGCCATGCAGGAAGAATTGAATCAATTTGCAAGAAATAAAGTATGGCAACTTGTACCTAGACCTAAGAATCATTCAGTAATAGGAACTCGTTGGGTCTTTAGGAACAAGCTGAATGAAGATGGAATAGTAACTAGAAATAAGGCTAGACTGGTAGCACAGGGCTTTAGGCAAATGGAAGGAATAGATTTCGATGAAACATTTGCTCCAGTAGCTAGACTAGAAGCCATTCGCATGTTTCTTGCATATGCTGCATATAAAGACTTTAAAGTCTTTCAGATGGATGTCAAGAGTGCTTTTCTTAATGGCATCTTGACAGAGGAAGTGTATGTTGCACAACCTCCTGGCTTCATTGATCATACAAATCCTGAGTTTGTTTACAAACTGGATAAAGCTCTGCCATCACTCAGAACCCTGTGCTGCATTCACGAACCAAGCATATCGACATAAGGCATCACTTCATTAGAGACCACGTGCTAAAGAAGGACGTTTCGGCTGGAGTATGTGTCAACTGAGCAGCAAGTAGCTGATATTTTCACAAAGCCTCTGCCGGATGCTAAGTTTTCTTATTTTAGAAACTCTTTAGGTCTTCTTGAATTGCCTTAATTCGTTGTGCACTAACGCTTTTACAGGTTGATAAGCCATAGCTTAAATCAGCAGCAGGTTTTGTTGTTCAGGGGGAACGACTTGCCTACCTGCTGAAATAAGCTTTTTATGCGTTTGGAATATCTTAGTCGTAGGGGGAATCAGGTGCTGATTTAATAAGTATGAAGTCAGCAGAACATGTCGCTGCTGGAAATAATCAGCAGTTGCGTGTATACTGCTGATGCTTACAAGATATCAGCACTTGCCACCTCAGCGCTAAATTAAATCAGCAGTAGTGTTTTTACACTATCAGCAGATGTGGCTAAGTAAACCTTTGGCGCGAAGTTTTCTATTCTTTATGCATTACTTGATTAAAATATTTGGAAAATATTTTCACCGTACGATTAAAAGTTTTTGAAAATTTTTCAAATCTTTTCAAAACAGTACGCGCTAACGGATGGATGACACGTGTCTATTCATGCAAACAGTCACATCAACATTCTCTCTCCAAAAGCTTTTCGCATTCCTTATAATCTACGCGCTAACTGTTCATTTTCTTTTACGCTCACATTTGCTATCTCTTGCATATTTCTCTTGTGCGTATATCTCTCTTGCAAAGCTTTTTACAGGCATTTTCTCTTCTCAAATCTACAATCGAAATGGCGTCTTCACTGTACTCTAATGCTCAACATGTCGACTTCGACTCAGTGCTTGCCATGGACGACCCTGGAATGGTTTCGATGTTCGAAGCTCTTAAGGAATCTGGTCTTAAAGGATTTTTGGGCTGCCCCGCCGTTGTGTATGAGGATGCGTTGGTGGATTTCTTCGAGAATGCATCAGTTCGGAATGGGGTAGTTTTCAGCACAGTTGGTGGTCAGATTGTGAAGATCTCTGAGAAGCTGTTTGCTGAATCGTTTGAGTTGCCAGTTGAGGGTTTGGAGGAGTTATCTGAAATGCCGAAGGATGCTATCTTCGATGCAAGGAGCATAGTGTCGATGACTGGTGAGCAGATCAACTTATCGGGCAGAAAGAATCAGATGAAGATGCCCTATCGCCTTCTTTGCGACATTGTGGCGAAAGCTATTTCAGTAAAAGCAGGTTCGTTCAACGCCATAACAGTAGAGAAATTCTCCTTGATGACTGCAGTGGTGTGTGGAGTGAAGATGAATTGGGCCAAGTATTTGTTCGGCATTCTGAAGAAGATGGTGGCTGTGAAGACGAAGCAAGCCAAAGGGTTTGCGATACAGATCAGTGCTTTATTGGCGACTTTTCCGTCCAATTCAGCAGGTGGCAGAGTCTTTGGATGTTGAGGAGCCCAGGTGCTCATCTGCTGATGCCGTAGATCTGATCATTCAGCAGGTGCTCAATGAAACGCGAGAAGCTGATGCACCTGCTGATACAACTGAACCAGCAGTAACTGTAGAGAAGAATTGGTTTGATCTGCCTTATGATGATATTGTTAAGCAGTGGGAAGCAGAGCGTCCAGTGGTCATGGCAAGTGACACTGAGGATGAAGATATAGCAACTGCTGATGTTGCTCCTGCTGATGAAGTTCAGCAGGTAGAGGAAATTGTGGCCCCAATCTCTGCTGAAGATGTGCTTAGCGCTGATGAGGAAATGTCACTGGATGATATTCTCTTTTCAATTCCAGTTGATATTCCTTTGCCCTCCACTTGCATGGAAGTTACGCAGATCAAGATGGGCCAAATGATAAAGATTCCGGGTGTCACGAAGTGGACCTGGTTTCTCAAACATCTTCCTCGAATCCCTGCTGATGATAAAGGGAAAGAGATTTTGGTGGAGAAAGACCCTGTCAAGGGCAATCCGGCTAAAGAGCATTTTTCGTTGATTTGTGCAGATATTGATCTTTTGGTGAGTTTGCGAGCGAAGTTTATTGATGAGGTCGCTGCATTCTTTAATTCTTTCAGTTTGAGGAAATTTTCCTCAATCAATTTTGACGAGATGTACAGCAAAGAGGATCAAGTTTTACGCTGGGGAGAAACTGAGTCTCCTCAGGAAGCTATTAAAAGGAAGTTTTACATTTTGCTGAAGTACAGGACAGTTTTGGTTTGGAAATTTTTGGACGCATGGAGGATAAATTTTGCTCCAGGCCAAGGCTCGACGGCTGTAGATATTCAGGTGATAGAGCTTCTCTCGGCCCTCCATCTTTCTCTATTGGAGGAATTAGCAAAGGAAGCACGCTGTCTTGGTCTCAATTGGACTAAGCCATGTTGCTCTTCCGTGGTTGAGGGGAGTCCACGCGATCGAGGAGCTGTTATTGCTAGATCAAATTCTTCCACTCGATCGTTGTGTTGGATAAGAGGATGTTTATGGTGGATGGTGCATGGAAAGTGGAGCAGTGTGCTGACATGTGGGTGAAAATCCCCAAGAAGGTTGAGTCTACTGAGATTCCTCGCCAGCGGCAGTACGACGACACTCTTCCTACTATGAGTGTATTTTTCAAGCTGTTGAGGAAGAGGTGGTCAGATGTTTGTTTGGAGGTGGTTGATTTCAGTGCTAAGATGAGACTCCTTCCGCTTGGTTCTGTTCAGTTTTGTAGTTCTGCACAGTTAGCTGCACCAGTTTTCAGTTCTATTCCAAGCCGGCCTACAGTTTTTGAACTAAGAGTGTCTCAGTTTTGTTCCGTTTTTGTTGATATGAGTTTATTTAACCGAATTTCAAGAGCAGAGATTTCAGAGTTTCTTTCAGCGATTGCTTTAGAAAAGACAGTTTTACGAGGCGTACAGAGTTTTGAAGATTCTTTTTCAGTTGCTCCCCGTGCACAATTGGCTTTGGAGCAGCAGTATTCGTCTTCTTCTTCCAGCAGTTCTTCTCTTCATTTTGATAAGACAGATATTGATGCGACAGCGTCTTCTCAACCGCATATCTCTCAGGATCTCTCTGCATTGTTTGCTGATTTTCAGGCTAATCTTTCAGAACAGCTGTTTGACTCTCAAAGCAACATATCTTCTAAGCTGCACAAGATTGAGCAGAATGTGCGTGACTCCCTGATTGATCAAGATGCAATGTTTAAATCTTTATCTCAGGAAGCACGTCAGGAGAATCGCACGTTGGATAATGTCCAGACAATACGCTTCAACGAATTCCGCAAGACTGTCTTAGAGCAAAATGCTTCTATCTTTATTGGCTTGGCGGACGTTCGGAAGGAAGTCGATGCTCTACTCATTGGGAATGATGTAGGAATGTTGCAGTCAACTAAAGTATGGTTGTCTAGTAGATTTTCGATGAAGGACATGGGTGAAGCATCCTATATTTCTTGGAATACAGATCTATCGGGATAGATCTAAACGGATGCTCGGACTCACCCAAGCTACCTACATCGATACCATACTTAAGAGGTTCTCTATGGAAGAGTCCAAGAGAGGACACCTACCTATGTGCCACGGGGTCACTCTATCCAAGTCTATGTGTCCAAAGACTGATGAGGAGATAGAGAATATGGCACGTTTGTTAGAACAATATTTATTAAGTTTTGGTGATAACAAAAAGACAAAATGGATTGATCGAACAAGTGCTATTTTTATCAGTTGGAGCTTTTGTGAAGATTCAGCAGATGATATTCAAGTTGAGTTCTTTCGTGTTTTGCTAAGAAGAGTTCTAAACGACAGCGTTTTGATTAGTTGGAACGACGTCGTGGGAAGCACTGTTTCAGTTCAGCAGAAGAAGATTTCAGCAGACTATTTGTTGTAGAAGTTCAGCAGTTGGTTTAGTCTCTTTGTTGAAGAAAGCTATACGACAGCGTTTTGGATTGATTCAGCAGAAGCGTTCTTTAGTTGTTTCAGTAGATGGCTACAGTGACTCAAACCAGCAGATGCTTTACTTGTTGTTCAGCAGATGTGTTTCGTAGATAGCTAAACGGTGTCGCTTGAATAAGTTGACACGACATCGTTTTTGCTAAAGATCAGCAGATTGAAAAACGCGTACATATTTCAGCAGATGATTTCTTCTAAGCGTTTTTCCAGTCGAAGCTTTCAACGAAGATGAATATAAGTGCTGATTTCCAAAGTAGTTTCAGGCGCAAGCTCTAAGTATTTGAAATACGATCGTTTGCTTATTTGGAAAAGATTTATTGGATCGTACAGTTGCCTGGAATGAAGGAAACAAGGTGGGTGCTATTTTGGGTGAATAGTACAAGTGTACAGTGGCCGTTTCTCTATGCTTGCACAGATTTGGTAAGAAGACAAATTGGCTCTGTGGATGAGCGTTTGACCTTGCAGTGGAGCAGAGATTACGGTATACTATTTTGGCAGTAATTCAAACGGGATTTATTTCCTTTGGAGGATTTAATGTTACCGTTGCAGTCGAAGCCTATAAATACCAGCAGAGGCTTTGAAGAACCAAACGAATCGCTTATTATTCTTGCTACAACGCTGCCAAAATATTTACAGAGCTTTCCTCTCATTGATATTTCAAAAAGCTCAAGACTCGAAGAACTATTCGTTTTTGATCTTCATTAGATAAACCTTCGAGTCAAAATACAGTCTCTAGCATTGTGTTCTCATTGATTTATTCTGATAGAGTCTGTAAACGAACTGTCTTTTAAGAAGTTCGTAAATCGTTCAAAATCATTGTAAACCAGCAGCTAGTCTGCGTGAAGCGTTGTGAGGTGCTAGGAGTTCTCAAGGCTGTTAGCTTTGGGATCGGGTGCTTGTAGATTGTCTACTTGTATCAAAGTCTTCTAGTGATACCTTCCGAGGAGGAAGAAGGGGAGACGTAGGATATTCATATCCGAACTTCCAGAAACAAACTCTCGACCCTATCTTTTATTTACGCATTTATATTGTGTTGCGCTTAGTTTATTGTTCACAAACCAATCGGCCTATTTCCGCACTTATTTTAGTTGGCTGAGAAGTTTGCTTATAACTGAGAACCAAAACATTTTAAAAGAACCTTTGAAATAGAAAAATCGAAGGAGTTCATTCAACCCCCCCCCTTCTGAACTCCTATTTGCTTAGTGATCCTATTTCCGGGGACCATCAAGTGGTATCAGAGCAGGAAAACTCAGTTATTGAACAATTATCTTTGCGTTTTTCATCATATAAATATGTCTACCTCACAACATAAGATTCCTTTGTTTTCCAGAGACGAGTATGATGATTGGAAGATCCGCATGCAGGCGCATCTTGCTGCGATGGAACCGGTCTGAACTACCAAGACTGGCTCCGCAACCTCAACCTTGTGTTGGCTTCGGAGAAACTTCTTTATACGATAGAGAAGTGCCCTCCGAAGGAAGCCCCTGCCGATATCAGCCCTGAAGAGCTGGTTACGCTTAACAATGGTGGGACGACGAGGTTAAAGCTCGATGCTATGTGATGGCGTCGATGTCCAATGAAATGCAGCGGCGCTTTGAGAAGTCGAAGTATGCTGCTGACATACTTTTTCATCTCAAAGAACTGTATGGGGAGAACTCTCGAAATGAGAGGTTCACGGCTGTCAAGGAGCTTATGACTAGCCGCATGCGCGATGGGACTTCGGTCCGCGAGCATGGGGTTCGTATGATTGGGCTCGTTGAAAAACTGTCGGGCCTTGATATCACACTTCCACACGAGCTGTCTGTGGATGTTCTTCTCCTCTCACTGACTGCTTCATTCGACCCCTTTGTGGTCAACTTCAACATGAACAAGCTGGCAGCCACCCTTGAAAAGGTGGTTAACATGGTTGTAGTGTTCGAAGGAACCATAATGAAGGACAAGCCTGTCCTCCTCATGGGCTCTTCTTCCTCTGCGAAGAAGGGGCCCAGACGCAAGGGAAAGAAGCGTTCTGCCCCTGCATAGGAGGAAAAGCCCACCAAGAAGCCAAAGGCAAAGGCTTCCAAGCCAAACAAGAGCGAGGATGTTTGCCACCACTGCCACAAGCCTGGGCATTGGAGGAGGAACTGCAAGGAGTACCTCGAGCAGTTGCAAACTGCGAAAGGTATGTTCTATATCGAAATAAATATGTCTCTTAGTTCGACTTCTTGGGTACTTGATACCGGATGTGGATCTCATATCTGCAATGATTTGCAGGTGATGACAAGAAGCCGACGTCTTAGAGAGGGTGAGACCCACTTGAGGCTTGGCAATAGAGCAAGAGTTGCTGCAGTAGCTATAGGAGATGTCTACTTATTTCTGTCTTCTGATTTTAAGTTGTTATTGAGAAACGTTTTGTTTGTTCCCGAATTAATAAAGAACATTATTTCTGTTTCTATACTTGATAGTGATGGATATTCTTGTATGTTTGCTAATTCGATTTGCAATATTTACAAGAATGAATGTTTGATTGGAATTGGGGAACGCGAAAATGATTTATACACCTTAAAATTAAAAGATGTTCCAACTCGCGATGTCGAAGCACATACAACAAAGATTAAACGGAAACACGATAACTTGAACCCAGCACAACTTTGGCACGCTAGAATAGGTCATATTTCTCTAAGTAGGATGAACAAGTTAGTTAGGAGTGACATGTTTGATCTGTCAGACATTAACTCCCTACCGACTTGTGAGTCTTGTCTCAAGGGAAAGATGACTAAGAAACCCTTCAAGGGCAAGGGTGAGCGTACTCAAGGCCTATTGGATTTGATCCATACTGATGTGTGCAGCCCGTTTAGTATTGGTACTAAATACGGTCACATATACTTCATCACCTTTACCGACGATCACTCTAGGTATGGGTACTTGTACTTGATGAAGCACAAGTCTGAATCCTTTGAAAGGTTCAAAGAATTCAAGGCTGAAGTAGTAAATCAATTAGGCAAAAGTATTAAAGCACTTCGATCCGATCGAGGTGGTGAATACTTGAGTGCTGAATTTCAAGGCTATCTGAAAGAGAATGGGATTCTCGCACAGTGGACCCCTCCGGCCACACCACAGCTCAATGGTGTAGCGGAGCGTCGTAATCGGATCCTGTTGGACATGGTTCGATCTATGATGAGCTTCACTGAACTTCCTACCTCGTTTTTGGGCTATGCGCTCGAAATGGCGGTAATGTTGTTGAACAATGTCCACACCAAGGCAGTGGATAAGACTCCATATGAGATATGGATGGGCAAACCACCCAAGTACTCATAAATGAGGATTTGGGGATGTCCTGCTTACGTGAAGCAGACAGTGGGAGATAAGCTGGATACGAGATCCATCTTATGCTACTTCATTGGGTATCCAAAGAATTCCATTGGATACTACTTCTACTATCCCAGCGAAACAAAAGTGTTTGTATCTAGGAATGCCACCTTTATGGAAAGGGAATTTCTACTTGATAGGAAGGGCAGAATAGTAGAACTCGAAGAGGTTCGAGAACCAACTGAAGTACCAGGTGAATCTCCTGCACCTCCAGAGCCAGTACCAGAAATGGTCGCACCTAGGAGATCCGAAAGGGTTCCCAGGGCTCCTGAGAGATATGGTTTTCTCCTTGAAGATGATCAAGGTGATCAAGTTGTTGGATCTGATCCAAGAACTTTCAAGGAGGCAATTTCCGATGCTGATTCTAATTTGTGGCTTGAAGCAATGCAGTCTGAGTTAGACTCGATGCATGCGAACCAAGTTTGGACTCTTGTTAATCCTCCCGAAGGAATTGTTCCTATTGGGTGCAAATGGTTATACAAGAGAAAACTTGGGCCTGATGGTAAGGTAATGACCTACAAGGCACGACTGGTCGCGAAAGGTGACACTCAGAGGCAAGGTGTTGACTATGATGAAACCTTCTCTCCAGTCGCGATGTTCAAGTCAATTAGAATCTTATTAGCCATAGACGCGTGGTACGACTATGAGATATGGCAAATGGATGTGAAAACTGCGTTCCTTAATGGAAAAATTAAGGAAGAGATCTATATGACGCAGCCTGAGGGTTTCACATCTGTTGGAAGCGAGCATAGGGTATGCAAGCTTCAGAGATCGATCTACGGTCTCAAACAAGCATCGAGGAGTTGGAACCTGAGATTCGATGAAACAATTAAGGAATTCGGTTTCATTAAGAATCCCGAGGAGCCATGTGTTTATAAGAAGGTAGTTAAAAGCGCTGTGACATTCCTCGTACTTTATGTTGATGACATTCTACTCATTGGGAATGATGTAGGAATGCTGCAGTCAACTAAAGTATGGTTGTCTAGTAGATTCTAGATGAAGGACATGGGTGAAGCATCCTATATTCTTGGAATACAGATCTATCGGGATAGATCTAAATGGATGCTCGGACTCACCCAAGCCACCTACATCGATACCATACTTAAGAGGTTCTCTATGGAAGAGTCCAAGAGAGGACACCTACCTATGTGCCACGGGGTCACTCTATCTAAGTCTATGTGTCCGAAGACTGATGAGGAGATAGAGAGTATGACACGTGTGCCATATGCCTCGACAATAGGTAGTATTATGTATGGCATGATCTCGACTACCGGATGTCGCATATGCTCTGAGTGTCACGAGCCGCTACCAGGCCAACCCCGGCCAATTGCATTGGAAGGCTGTGAAGGATATTCTTAAGTACTTACGAAGGACTAAGAATATGTTCATGGTCTATGGGGGTGGTGAACTGAAACTGGAAGGCTACACTGATTCTAGCTTCCAGTGTGACGTGGATGATTCGAAGTCAACCTCTGGATTTGTATTCGTGCTCAATGGTGGTGCTGTCTCTTGGAAGAGTTCCAAGCAAGACACCATCGCGGATTCAACCACTGAGGCTGAGTACATCGCAACATCAACTCTGCTAAGGAGGCAGTTTGGATAAGGAATTTTGTCCAAGAGTTGGGCGTCATTCCTAATGGAGTTGGTCCAGTCCCAGTGTACTGCAACAACACGGGTGCCGTTGCGCAAGCAAAGGAACCTAGGTCTCACCAAAGATCCAAACACATACTGAGGAAATACCACATAATCCGGGATATTGTGGCTAGAGGTGACATAGCAGTTGAGAGAGTCGCCTCTGCGGACAACGTTGCTGATCCACTTACAAATCCCTTGCCAGGACCGTTGTTTGAAAAACATCGCGAAACAATGGGACTGCGTCTGATGAGTAGTTGGCTTTAGGGCAAGTGGGAGATTGTTAGAGTAGATGCCCAACTAGCCAACTTGTGGCGTGTGGTTCATAGACTCTTGTATGAAACGATCTTTATATATGATATTCGCAGTTATTTATGGCATTCTTTACTTTCATTGTGTTGTATGATGATTAACAATTACGTTGAGTAAAGACCTAGAATGCACTATAGTGTATGTTAGATGTGATAGTGGTATGACGCCTATCATGAAACACATCTAATAGTCACTGTGTATTCTGAACATGTTCCTAGTCGATTGGGCCGTCAAAATGAGGATAAGGCCGCCCGTGCTCGAGACTAGTGTCTGCGATGCGAAGTACCATGTTTCATTGGTAGGGAACATTGTGATGTTCTGAGCATGCAGATAGGTAGTGACCTGGTGATCTATCGAACTACCCTCGTTTGGACTTTCCAAGTGGTTACCATTTGTCGAGTGGATAAGTCCGAGGTCTTGGTTGTACTGATTAGTCCTCACGACTCGAAACGTCATTGAGACTCTACATGATAGGCGTCTCACTTTGACCCGTTTGCCGACTCACTTGGGGTCATTAGGCGGCGGGATTGGGTGAGACCCCGATGCATGTAGGAGTCGATGCATCGTTGTCGAGGATTCACCGCTCGCAGACATGCATGGATATCCTATGCTATCTGAGGGGATAATAGTGTTTAAATCTCTGGCCAGAGTACTAGAAGTGTTTTAGGTAAATGGGTTTACCCAGTTACACTCACGATGTCACTATTCGATCTCCAAGATGTATGCATAGCTATCGGATCTATAGCGACTCTCGATTTACCAATGGTCGTTGATCTGATTGGGATATATGGATTGAAAGGACCGTACTGTACGCTAACCACAACCAACTGGTTCTTGCAGGCACTATCAGTGATACCTAGGGGATCATGGGGCGATGTTGCTAGACGCTCCGCACGGATACTGAGCTCAATGTGTTGAGCATAGGAAGAGGATTTTAGGGAGTGCGACTTCCTAAAAGTCAACAGGGGTCAAATCGTGATTTCCCGCTGTTGAGGGGCAAAACGGTCATTTTGCACTGGGGTTCTGAAAAATGGTATTTCAGATCATAGTATTCTGTTTTAGAAACTGAGTCGATCGGTCCTATCTGATCGGCGATTGGAGTTACGATGAAGTCACGGTGATAGAGATGAACCGAATGTTCATCCGTTGGATCCGGGCCCGTTGGACCGGTCCAAGTCTATCACAAGTCTATTTAATTAGACTTAAGGGCTTCATAACTAGTGATGAGAATCATAACTTGATTACAACCCTAACCCAAGCTCTAAAAGCGCCGCCCCCTTTCTCCTCCAAAGCCTCGCCGCCGCCGCCGCCTCCTCGCCGGAGTTGCTCCTGCCAACTTTTCGAGGAGAATCCATCCGCGCTGATCTCGTCAGGCCTTCTAGTGCAGCTGACAAAGGAGTCTCCCTTCCGGTCGTGGACCTGATTGACGAATCTACAGCCGCCTACCGTGAAGAGCCGGTCTTCTTGTAATTCCGGTTGGAGCCAGGCGAAAGTCGCCAGCAAGGTAACTGACTAAACGCCCTATGAATGGTTCATAGTTTGCAGTAGTTTTGAATTGTATTGAACGTTTCCCGGCCTAATTTTATTCTTCCGCTGCCTCGCCGGGAGACGGGATCCGGATCCGCCACGGTTCCCCAACACGAAGAAGAAGACGCATCTAAAGCATAGATCATAAAACCAGCGTTCTCTAACGACAACAGGCTAAACATCTCCATTGCAGATTCGACTGGGAATCATGGCCATAGAAATTCCACTTCTCGCCAGACTGGGGCCTAAATCGCACAACGCTATGGAACCAATCCACAGTGGCCCTATAGCTAGATAACACGCCCATTCCCACTATACAATCGAAATCCCACATCACTAGCCTGATCAGGTTGGCTAACAACACACTCTCACCAAACCTAAGAATGCCATTCAACAAAATCTCTTGGGGGTACATGCTCGCGCCGGCAGGAGTTGCAACAGACACAACATCACACAAAGTAGTGGTATGCAAACCATGCTCAACCACAATGCATCAGCAATAAACGAATGTGATGCTACTGTATCAAACAGTACACGCACAGGAAAATCAAAGACAAAACAAGTACCTGCGATCAATCCTCCTCCTGGCGTGCCCTCCGCTTGCTCCTCGTCATGGCATTCACTTGGGAAAACTGAGGTCCTGAAAACTGAGGATGGGAAGACTGCCCAAACCGCGAAGGACCAGGCTGCTGAAACGGCCTAAACTGAGGCTCCCCCAACCTCTGCTGCTGCTGAACTGGAAAAGAACGACCTCTAGACGATCCACCTCGACCCTGCGGTGGAGCGGCGATATGCTGAGAACCAGCCAAAGGACACACTCTCGCAAAGTGTCCATACTGGCTAAAGTTGTTACACGAACCCTGCACACCTACACACTGCGCTGTAGGATGCCTTCCTCCACACTAGCCGCAAAACTCGACCTAAGAACTACCGCTGCTGGAACTACCTGAGCTAGAAGAACTAGAGGTTGACTTCTTCTTTAACTGCCTACCACGAGGCCTAAACCTCTGATGTCCAGACTGTTGGGCTACTTGCTGCTGCTGGGGTGGTTGTGACGACTGCACAGACTGGGAAGGTTGCACCCTCGGAACCACGGGACGACTACCTTGCACCCCTTGCGACCTAACACACGACTGACGGTTCTACAGTCCCTCCTAAATGTCTATAGCCCTGTCCACCGCTTCCGCATAACTCGCCGGTGAACCCGCCAACACAAAAGAATACAACTCCTCATTGAGCCCCTCCATGAACTTGTTCCTCTTCGCCTTCTCTCGGCCAGAAACATGCAGAACATACGCAAGAAGAGAAGAAAATCTCGGGGCGTACTCTCCCACGGACATAGTTTCCTGAACCAGGTTATCAAACTCACGCTCCCTGGCATTCACAAAGGATTCCGGAACGTACTCCTGACGGAAGGCAGTACAAAAGCTACTCCACGTGATCCCTACACCTGTCTCCTCTAGAGTCCTAGAAGCACCTCTCCACCAACGCTCGGCACTTCTTCTCAACTGAAACTTAGCTAGACTCAGCCTACGCTCATCATCATATCTGACACGGTCGAACAATCTGGTAATTTGCTGCAACCAGGACTCCGCATCGGAACTAGGCTCATCGTCATTGAACGTCTGAGGGTTCATCCGCTGAAACCTCGCCATCACCACTTCCATATCGTCCACACGGGCTGCCAGCTCATCTACCTCAACTTCAACCTGTCAATCGCGTCCACGAAGAGGAACACTACGCTGCACTTCCTCGTTCTGACCCTCGGACACTTCCTGAAACTGCCCTCTACCTCTACCCCTACGTCTAGGCGATATCTACGAAGGCACTAAGAGGGTAAGGTCACACAACAACAAATATATCACATAGCACATAAATCACATAGTCAAGCACATGCAACACACAACACTGTGCCTAGACTCAAGTGTGATAAAATAAATCGAGCGTATCCCAGCATAAGCTCTTATACCAAAAATTTCAGGCCTCGTGTACCAACACGGAGTTTAACCACGCAAACACATAGCGGAAGCATTAAAATAGTGGCTAAAATTTTCGTGTTTGACCTGACTGATAAAAACATAATTTAAAATACTGTAATACTCAAAATATCAGTTTAAAACAGTTCAGTACAACAGTACAACATTCAATCGATACAAGCACTACAGAAAGCAACTGGAATACAACAAAGCACAAGGCATTCCTCAGCTAACAGTGCTTATACATATATGCTATACGCTAATTGGAACACTCTAACCACCTCCTGGGGCACCTCCAGCTGGGTCAACTCCACGATCAGCTGAAAAACTGTGATAACCTGAAAACACACACAGGAAAACAAATACCAGCCCCAGAGGGACATGGGGTCAAACCCCAGTACTGAGAGCAACATAAAAGAGCTAATGGAAAGCAACAAGTAATATGAAAGTGCTATGCATGAACAGCTGAGAACAACAGAAGGCTTCAACAAAAACAATCGAAGACAGATAGCAACAACAACAGATGTGGCCACGGTGTGTGAGAATATGGGAGCTACCCACTCATCTCCAACACACGGCACCAGATGCATAACAAAGCTCAACCCGTTGTTGCCAAACTCATGAGATGTGGGAGCTACTCACTCCGCTCATAGTGGCTAACAGATCCCAGCAGGGAGAAGAGGTATACGGGAGTTACCCGCTCGTCCTCAAATAAGCATCCTGGTACACACAGATCAAGAACAAGGAACCAAAGGCATGGCTACAACAGATCTGAGCTCAATTGATAAATGCGTGTATGCAACATATACAATGTCCAAAACAGAACATATACAACAATGCAAGGCATACACAGCAGCAAGCATAATCACCCTTGCTCAATCCAAAGCTGTAAAACAAGCTCACATCCGTACCTCGAGTCTTCTGAGCTACAATTACCACAAATCGGTCCTGAGCAACACAAATCTCACACCTGCTAATCCAAACACAGATACTAGCTCAGGGACAGTAGCACAGAAACTACGAATTGGGAGCCACGAGCTCAACCAAATCAGTCCTACCCTTTTAACACAACAAAAGGCTCTAAACAAAGCACAAGGTAGGATCTTAAACTTACCCAACGAGTTACCTGAACGGTAGAAGAAATCTGACACTTATGCTAACAGACTACACAAGGGAGATGTCTCGAAAATCTCTCCAGCTTAACGCAAACTTCCAAAAGAGGTATCAAATGAAGCGTCTCAGCAAGAGGAGTCCAGCGCTACCACTCTTACTTCAATTGGAGCTGTCTACCATCGGCAATCGAAGAATATAAGGTTCGGTGAACAGTAGCTAGGGTATCACGATAGGATAAGGCTACGGGAAATATTTCTAAGTGTCGGGAGCAATAATAAAGAACGAAGACAAAGTCCTCTATTTATACTCAAATCTACTCATGTCTGCTGAACAGATCCCACCGACAACTTAAGGTACCAAGTTGATATTCCCGCTAGAATCCAGATCTCACAACAGATCTCACTCTACGACAAAACAGATCCCGTCCTAAACAAACGACGTCGCACAAGTCCACTATCGCATCTGGACACGTCACCCACTACTCGAAATCTGAATTGCTAACGCGACTGGAATCTAATACAAAACGGCTTCGCTCCCTAAACACTCGAATCCCTAACGAAATCTGAAGACTAACGTTGCTCACAACTGAGTCTCACCCGCTAAACCAAAACGCTGTCGTTCCAACTAATCCAAACGCCGTAGTTTAGCTATTCGCTACAGAAACACGCTAGCGTACTCACAACTGCTCAGCGACAACAGGTTTCGTCACCACTGCTGAATGCAAACACTCAACGCTGACCAACACTCATATCTGAACAGATCCCGTGCAAATTCTAAATTGATCCAAAGCTGAATCCAGGACTTATACGAACCCGATAACTTCACCAAGCATACCAACTCAAAGCTGGTCACCCAGATTTGTTCACTCTCAACTCTGAATCTCATAAATCCGATTAATTAATCAATTAATCTTTCTAAACTTTAGGGCCTCACATGAAGTGTAATAGTTTCTAATTGTGCGCCTTTGTATCCTTTTCATTTATCTTCCTCGAATATAACGTCATTGCTTATGATAATCTAATGGAAAGTATTGTTAGAGTAGGTTTCCAGCTAGCCTACTATTGGTAGTGGGTTTTGTTGACTCTTATGTGAAATGATCTTTAGTCATTTATATAATTTACACTCTTAATGACACTCTTTAACTTTTATTATTATACAAACTTGTTGGATAAAGACCTTAAATGCACTATAGTATTTATGTCAGATGTGATAGTATATTTGATGGCTATAATGAAACACATCTAATAGTCACTATATTTTCGAAACTAGTTCCTATTCGATTAGACTGTCCAAAACAAGGATAAGGGCCCGAGTATGAGACTAGCATCTGTGATGCGAAATATCACGTTTCATTGGTAGGGAACATGGAGATGTTCTGAGCATGCATATCAGGCCTCGCTGCTCATAATAAATAATTAAGCACATAATTATGATAAAACACAGAAGCTTAAAAGCGGGATAAATTTTTCATTTGGCCGGATACAAAAATAGCGAGTAAAAGTATTCGAATCTTAGATATTTACTAAGTTAAAAACTCATGCGTTGGCCATTTTCTTTGGACAAGATATCTCGTGCGTTCTTGAGAGCCCGAGCTGATATATTGTGCATGATATATCTTGTCCAAAGAAAATTCCAACACATGAGTTTATAACTAAGTAAATATTTAAATTATTCAAATATTTTTACTCGATATTTTTGCATGAGGCCAAAAGAAAAATTTTAACTTGCTTTAAACTTGTGTAATTTATCCTTAATTGTGTGCTCATTGATTATGAGCATCGGGCCTGATATTTTTGTATCAGAGCTGACCTCTCTTAGTACGATGTGGTTTGGGAACGAACCAAAAGGAAACCGGTGCATGTGACGCCCAGAGCTCAAAAGAGAGGGGATGGGAGTGATCGTCTATGCCAGGAGGTTGCACGGATAATGAGAGGCTTCTGACACGCTTCTAGGTGAAGGCACACATGAATGACCCGATCTCACACAGGAATGAGATGGATTCGAGACTAGGAAGTTATGAGATTGAGCAGTTGAGGTGGGCTTATTAGATTTAATAGGTATTACTCATACCAACACAATTCATCTTTTTTCGGTAGATCATCACTTAAGAACCGCAAAGTTAAGCGTGCTTGACCTAGGGAACTTAAGAAAAGGGTGACCACCTAGAAAGTTTCTCAAGGTGCATGCGAGTGAGGATAAATACGTTGGAAAGACCAATGTTGGTATAGTGGGTACATTCGTTAAATATTTGCGTTACAATGCAAGATGGATAGTGATCCGGTGAACTATCAAACTACCCTCGTTCGGACTTTTCAAGTGGTTATCATTTTTCGAGTTGATTAAGTCAGAGGTTTTGGTTGTACATAATTAGTCCTTATTACTTTCGGACTTTTCAAGTGGTTATCATTTTTCGAGTTGATTAAGTCAGAGGTTTTGGTTGTACATAATTAGTCCTTATTACTCGAAACATTGAGACTCTACATAGGGCCTCACTTTGACCCGTTTACCGACTCCATGGGGGTCATCAGGTGGGTGGGATTGGGCGGGGTCCTGATGCATATAGGAGTAGATGCTTTGTTTTAGAGGATTCACAGCTTGCCTTGGAGCGTGGATATCCTATGCTATATGAGGAGATAATAGTGTGGCAAATCTCTGGCCAGAGTACTAGATGGGGTTTAGGTAAATGGGTTTACCTTGTAGCACATGCGATGTCGTTATTTTATCTCCAAGATGTATTTCATGGATATCGAATCTATAACAACTTTCGATTTACCAATGGTGATTCAATCTAGATATTTGAGATAAAGGGACAATATTGTATGTTATCTATTACCTACTGATTCTTGCAGGCACTATCAGTGATGCCTAGGAATCATGGGACGATGTTGTAGGACGTTTTACCATGGTTCAATTGGTAAGTCAAAGAATGTGTTCTCCGAGTCATAGGGAGTTGTGATTCCACGACTAGCTGTATCCCTGACCATTGAGGGTCACAAAAGTACTGGTTTCCTTATTCACGAATGGATACTAAACTCAATGTGTTGAGTACAGTGGAAGGGAGATTGGGAGTACGACTTCTAAAATTGTTGATAGGGAGCGAACCTGCCATATTTAGAATTATGGTCCAGGAACTTGATTCCACATCATAATAATCAGCTTTGTACTAAACGCATCGCTGATATCTGACCGTTGATCGGGATTATGATAGAACCACAATGATGGACTCGAAACTAATGTGCAATGGGCGTGATCTTGCCTAAGACCATCAAGCATTAGGTGAGCCCATTATTATTCTTTATAAATATATGGAAATGGGGGAATTATTGAGATAAGTATGCTTGAAATTGTTTCTCCCTAAATCTAACCCTAGTGTTGGCCGCCCTCCCTTCCTCTCGCCTCCCTCAGAGGAGACTTTAATGTCCTGATCTGAGAGTTCAGTTCAGATGAGGATTTAATTACATGTTTTAAGTTATATAGCTCAAGTATCTGACTTTTGGTCAAAAAAGAGTTAGATATTTTTTGAGAGCCAAAATCTGAACCCGGACCTTATCTCGTCTGACAGATCATACGTCCTTCCAAATGGTCGAAGATCTGCTACTTCGTTTTGAGCATGGTTGGTACAGTTGGAATCCCCTCTCCAAACCTGTCCTTTACCTACCAGCCTTGAGGCTAAAATGACAGTTCAGGCGTGCTATTTTTTCCACTTTCCGACTATTTGTCTCAAACTTTTTGGAGGTCGTCTATTTTGTGTATTATCTCTTCTCCTTATCTTTAATTTGAGACCGGAAACATAAATTTTGGTGTTGATATGATCAAGTCCTGAGCTGTTTAGCTTTTGGTCAGTTCAAGAGAGGTCTTCCGATCTGCTATCACTTCGGTTTTGAGATATTGAAACCTGTTTTGGATGTTTTGGGTTTTAGGACGTCCATAGGTTTCTACCGTTGATTTTCAGTCGTCCTGGTAAATATTGGAACTTTCAGACCACCGTCGCCAATGGTTTCAACAAAATCCAACCAAAACAAGGCGCTTAAATTGAATGAAAATGACAAAACAAATAGAATAATTTTATAGTTTTTTTAGGTCAATTCTCACTTGCTTCAATCTCTTAACCGCTTAGTTGGCTTCCGTGGTTTGAGATCTTTGCCGAAGAATTGAGGATGGTGAGGAACTTAGTTGTGGTGGGGATTGTGTGATATAGAAGGAAGGGATTGAGTGAATCAATTGGTCGAATTTTGCACAATTATGGGGCAAATATGTACGTTGGCCTTCATAGGGAGTGGAAACTATATTTTAAGTGGTGTCGGGGACTGGATAGTAAATTTTACTAACACAGTTACCGGAAGGCATGCTTGATTATTGATTGGTGAGTTTTTTACAAGTTATCTTTAAATCACATTTAGCACCAATTATATATTTAAATTTAATTCATAATAATGTCGGATGGACCACCGGGCGACACTTTTCCTGGAAAGTGTCGTCGTAGTCAACGTTGCATAGAAAGAAGATTGAAGTAGTCAAGTATTTAATTTTTCTTTGTTCACATTTTCCAGTATTTCTTCATGCTTCCATATATTGTCATAGTTTTCATTTTTAAATGTGAATAAAATCTTATATATATATATATATATATGATGTAACCGAATTTTGATCAGCCAATAAACAATTGCCACGCAGGACTTATCAGGTCGGGAATCTCACTGATGTTATCTTATCAGCTCGGGTTACACACTTCTTGGTTAGATAGGTCGGGGAGTGCTCCACTTGCAGTATTCTGTCAACAAAGAAATAGGTCAAAGGGCATCGGGGTTGTCCCGACGAAGGCCCTCCGATGCTTAAGTCAGCTCGGGTAATTGAAGTGATATAAAGAGTGTAGTGAATAAGTCTCTTGAATGTGTGTAAAGATGAGAAAATACTTAGGCATTTATAGGTAAGTGAATATGGTTAAACGTACCAGTCCAAGTAATTATGAACCCGTGTGGGCCTAGAATGTTTCCTCACCTACCGCCTGTGAGTAGGGATAGTTTTTCTTAATGTTTGTCAGTACTTTGGTCGGACAAGAGGGTCAAGTGACCAATCCAGGTCGGGTAGCGAGAATGAATAGGCTATGCGAACCCGAGGTAGCGTTGTTAGCCAACGACCAATCCAGGTCGGGTTGCGAGAATGAATGGGCTATGTGAGCCCGAGGTAGCGTTTTTAGCCAACGAGATGCTCTCCCGAGCTTAAAGTAGGCCAGCTTCCCGAGCTTGGATATTAAGCTAAATTTTAGTGGTATCAAATAATAACCCCCCTCAAGGAGTCCTAGATGAGAAATGGGAGTTTAGGACTATGTTAGGTCGAGGTCGGGCGCCGAGTGATGGCTTAGATAGAAAAACAGTCCCTATTGTCTTATATCCAAGTTTTTGATAAGTTTTTCTTTTTTTTTTTAGTGATGAGGCTCGGGGTTCGCAAGTAACTGTTTGTGTTTCTTTGAAGAAAACCACGATCCGGGTGGAATTATTTCTGACCCTTGATTAATTTCAATCGAACGGTCGATTTTTAGCCCGTATCTCGAGGAGTCGCTTGGAATTCCCGAGGCACCGATTTTCCTTATAAATAAGCAACTTTTCTCGTTCATTTGTACCTTTACTTTTCACTAGTACTAAAACTCTGCTGAAATTTCTCCTTGTTCCCGAGCTACTCCTCTGCTTCCCGACTTTTCCGTAAGTTCTCATCGTTCATCGCTCTTTTTGCATAGATGCCTTCTCCTGATAGTAATTTGGTTAAGATGTTAGCAGAGTCTATAGATCGTTCTTCGCCTCCCGAGGCTAGCAATAGGGAAGAGGAAACCCCGAACCCAATAGAGACCCATAGGGCTAGGATCTAAGAATTGATCAGGATGAGGCGCGGTTAGCCGCCCAGGGATGTACTTGGTACGAGATTAAGGCTTCCACCCTTAGGCAATCAGATCTTTCTTCTGTTAGGGATAAGGCAGGACTAAATGATTTGTACGAAGTAGCGATTAACCATGTCCGTGACCGAGATCACCTTCCCCCTCCTGGTTTTCATACCTTCTATATAAACCAAATAGATCGAGGTCTTAGGTTTCCAATTACAAAATTTATCTCGAGCCTCTGCGGCCACCTCGGGGTTAGCCCTAGCCAGCTTACCCCGAACTCTTTTAGTTCTCTCCTTTCTTTAGCTATTTTGTTAAAATTTTACGGGGTTCCTCTCTCGACCTATACCCTGATGCAAATAATCACAGTTAAGAGGCTAGGTCCTGGAAAGTTCTATCTTTCCAATAAGAAACAATTCGGGTTTATAGGTGGTAACCCGAGCTCTCATAAAGGTTGGATGAGCAGATATTTCTTTGTTAAGCGTATCTCTAGCCGGGAGAACCCCTGGGATTGTGATATGTCATGGCGGGATGACGCCTGTACTCTGCCCCCTCCGACGCCCGAGCAGAAACCTAACCTAACCAAATTCTAAGAAGCTATAGGAGATAGATGCTATAATGCCCAGAAGTTGATCGAGGAGGATCTTTTGTGTTTTTTCCATTTTAGCGGGAGGAAGGTTCGGCTGGTCGGGGATTTAGGTACTACCTTCTTTATACTGCCCTTACCACTTATGAGATCTGACCTATTAACTTGCATTTTACTCTTCGCAGACGACAGGATGGACAAAGCTGCGTTGTTTGAGGCGCTAAAGGAGAGGAAGAGCAAGACCAAATCTGGTGGGGCCTCCAGCTCGGGCACCCAGAACAAGGAGGAGACCAGCTCGGGCGCCCTGGGCAAGGATAAGAGAAAAGCTTCTCCAGAAAAGAAGGAGAGGCGCAGGAAGCGCCGACATGAAGAGAGGGGTACCGGTTCTACCCAAGAATCCATCCCCGAGGTGATGATTAACGAGCCCGAGGATACAACCAATAAGGGCCCCGAGCAAAGTCCATCGAGGAGCCTTACACACTACTGGATGCTTCGAAAATCTCTTTTGTGTCCAAACCATCAGGTTCCGCCTCTCTGGATTTTATTCGTCACCTGGTCCCCAACCAGGATTTTGATCAGTTGAAGGGGACTCCTGACCTTGAGGTCTTTGAGACTGTCGGGCTTCACTTCATGCAGGTCCGCACCAGTTCGGGGTTGCGTTTTTGTACTTCATTATTATTGCTAACTTATTATATCTTGTGCAGTCCTTGGCTTGGTTCGGGGAGGCGGCGAGCCGTTTCTCCAAGGCTCGTGCGGAGGTCATCAAGACCAAGCGCTCCTACGATGGGGTGCTTGGTCGTCATGAGGCATTGTTGAAACAGCTGGAGGAAATCCAGACTAAGGAGAGTGTGGAGAAAGAGTCTTTGTCTGCCGAGCTGGAGTCTGCCCGAGCTGAAGCCCAAACTTACAAGGCTCAGGCGCAATCCTTGGAGACCCAGGTACAATCTTTGGATGCCCGAGCTCAGTTTGCCGAGGAAGAAAGCAAGCTCCGCCTGGCCGAGGTGGAGAAACTTCAGGAAGAAAGGGCGAATTCTTGGGCACTTGAAAAGGAAAAATTTCTAAAATCCAAGGATTTCGACAGTTTGTGCTTGAAGAAGGCCGTGATGTAATTTGATAAGGGCTTCGAAGTATGCTTGGCCCAGTTCAGGGCGAACGGCTTTTCTGAAGAAGAGTATCCGCCCCCCTTTCTCGATGTTGATCAGGCTCTAGCAGATATGCCCGAGGATCAGGAAGAGGGTAGTTCGGGTCCTGGTGAAACCCCTCCAGCTTGATTTACTTGTGTTGTAACCTTCTTTTTGGGAATTTTAATGGAATCAACTATTTCACTTTTTACCTCTGTATATTTTGTATATTCTAACTTTACGTATGAATGAACTATTCACATAATCTTAAAGTTAATCGTAGAAATCCGAACAGATGTTATCGAGGTAACTTGTAGAGAGATTTGCCTTGAGTTTAATAGAGCCCTACTCGGGGTAAATCTCTTTGTCAATGAGAGTTTATATAACGAAAAAATCAAGCTTTATTAGATATCGAGCTTGGCCGTGCTTAGTGCCAACGGGGGTTGTGTCGAACTTATGTATGTACGTAGAAGAGCTATGCAAGGGGGTGCCAGTGCGGGACTAGGATTGGATTGCCGAGGTGGTCGGGCTTATGTAATTGCGTAGAAGAGCTACGCAAAGAGGTGCCAGTGCCGCGAAGAGGTGCCAGTGCGGAACTGGGTTTCGATTGCCGAGCTGTTCGGGCTTATGTAATTGCGTAGAAGAGCTACGCGAAGAGGTGCCAGTGCGGAACTGGGCATCGATTGCCGAGCTGGTCGGGCTTATGCAATTGCGTTGAAGAGCTACACGAAGAGGTGCCAGTGCGGAACTGGGTTTCGATTGCCGAGCTGTTCGGGCTTATGTAATTGCGTAGAAGAGCTACGCGAAGAGCTGCAAGTGCGGAACTGGGCTTCGATTGCCGAGCTGGGTCTGGCTTATGTAATTGCGTATAAGAGCTACGCGAAGAAGTGCCTGTGCGGAACTGGGCTTCGATTGCCGAGCTGGTCGGGCTTAGAGCCAACAATATTTGGTCTTAGTGTGTAGTTAGTAAGAATCATTTGCTCAATATGCTGTCATGTTTTAGCAAAAACTTCTCTTTCCTCATGAAATAAGTGGTTTTCAGAAGTGCAGAATCTTAAGAATAATATCGCCGAAGATGTATAATGTTCCAAGGCCTTTGAGTTCTTTTTCCCGAGGCGTCTTCCAAATAGTAGGCGGCGATGCCTGCTCTACCCACAATTTTGAATGGCCCTTCATATTTGGGATCAAGTTTTCCTCTATCTCCTTGATACTGAATCTTCTTCCAGACCAAATCTCCCACTTCATATCTTCGAGGTCGGACTCTTTTATTATAGGCATGGGCCATCCTTCTTTGATAAGCAAATAATCGCACCTCTGCCCTACTTCTTCTTTCCTCGACATGGTCCAGCTCGAGATTTCTAATTTCGCTATTATCTTCGCCATACTCCGTCACCCTAAGACTATCTTGACCAATTTCTGCGGGTAGATGAGCTTCTGTCCCATAGACCATGCAGTAAGGTGTTTCTCCAGTACCAGTTCGGGAAGTAGTTCGGTAGGCCCATAAAACACTGGGTAGCTCGTCAACCCATTTACCTCTAGCCACTCCTAGCCTTGCTTTGAGGGCCTGCACAATAGATCAGTTAGTAACCTCAACCTGCCCATTGCTTTGTGGATAAGAGACCGAGGTAAAGATCTGCTCAATCTTCATTTCTTGACACCGGGTCCGGACCTTTGTACCACAAAATTGTCTCTCATTATCTGATATAAGTCTTTGGGGAAGACCGAAACGACAGATGATATTTTTCCACAAGAATTCATCACCTATGACTCAGTTATCTTAGCTAGGGGCTCCGCCTCCACCCACTTTGAGAAATAATCCACGGCAACTAGCAAGAATTTTCTTTGCCCCCCCAGTCGGGGGGAAGGGTCCTACAATATCAACGCCCCACTGGTCAAAAGGACATGAGGAGAGAACTGACCTTAACAGCTCAGCGGGCTTCTTTTGCAAATTGGCATGCCTCTGACAGTCATGACAAGCGCGAACTAAATCCAAAGCATCCTTCTGCATAGTGGGCCAGAAAAATCCTGCTAAGAGAGCCTTCCTTGACAACGCAATACTCCCGAGGTGATTTCCACAACATCCCTCGTGAATCTCTCTTAGCACATATCTAGCTTCTTCTGGTCCTAAACATTTCAACAATGGTCTCGAGAACGATCTTTTGTACAACGTTCCATTCAATAGCACGAAACGAAGAGCCCTTCGCTTGATTTGTCAAGCCTTTTGGGGATCCTCGGGTAAATTTTGATGAGCGATGTACTCAAGAATTTCATGTCGCCAATCCGAGGTGAGTATGTGTTCAGGATTTGCCTCAACTTGATAAATTTGTGATATCAGCTCTTGCCCAAGCAATCCGTTTCCCGAGGTGGGTTTGAGTGAGCTGGCCATCCGAGCTAATATGTCTGCTTTCTCATTTTCCTCCCGAGGTATTTGTACGAGGATAAGTTCAGAAAAATTTTCGGCCATTTTACTCAAGGCCTCCGCATACTTAATCATATTTTCATTCTTCACTTCGAACTTACCCTTACACTGTTGGATAACTAATTGAGAATCAGAATATAATAGCACCCGAGTAATTCCCATGGTTTGGGCAGCCCGGAGCCCGAGCAATAAGGCCTCATATTCTGCTTCATTATTAGTGGCTTGGAAATCTAAAGTTACAGCCATACTGGTTTCTTCACCCCACGGGGATACAATAATTTTTCCATCACCACTCCCAGATGAACAAGAGGACCCATCAACATAAACTTTCCATCTTTCTTCCTGTTCGAGGTGCACGGTCTCTGCCAAGAAATCTGCCAATACCTGCGCTTTTAGTGCCGCCCGAGGTTTAAACTGTATATCATATTCACTAAGCTCGGTAACCCACTTAACCAGTCTTCCCGAAGCATCGGGATGAGAGACGATCTGCCCTAAAGCGCTATTAGTGAGTACAGTAATAGGGTGAGATAGAAAATATGGCCTGAAACGCCGAGCTGTTATAACCAGGGCCAAAGCCAATTTCTCCTGTGTATTGTAGTTCAGCTCGGCTCCTTTCAAAGCATGGCTAACAAAATATACCGGCTGATGTATCTGTTCTTCCTCCCGAACTAGAACTGTCAGGCCCCGTGCTAATTAATAATAATTAACACATAATAAGCGCATAAACACGGAAGCTTAAAATCAGGGCTTAAAAATTTTTCGAAATACAATGGGCCTGAACTTCAAATCATACATTCAAAATATTCAATACTCAAACATGAGTTGACTCAAACTCAAATGCAACAAGTAACAACAAAATATCAAATCAAATATAGATCCCCCAATACATGATAACACGGGGAATCCCCCGGCTCAATACATATCATATATATAACTAGGGACTCAGGGACGAGGGGATCGACCAGCTGAACTTCCACTCTGCCCAGCTAGGTTACCTGAAACTCCTGCAAATGGGCAACGCAGACCCAAACAAGACAAATGCAGGAAAACAAGTACGAGGTCAAGCCTCAGTACGAAGAGCTATCAAAGCAGATAAACATGCAACATGCTATAAATCAATGCTATGAATGCATGAGGGCTATCAAGAAATCGGATAGATAGACCAGTCTATCAACTGGAAACTCAAATCAAACCTCTATACCACACACAGCCAATCAGCCGGTGGAAATCATCGGTCCGTGATCATCAGGGCCCGTCAGCCCACCCAATCAGGTTATCAAATCAAATCTGTAAATCAGGCTCAAGATGTATGCATGAATGCCATTCAATATCAATGCCAGATGCATACAATTTATAATACGTGAAGCAAAACATAACTCAATCAATTCCATCATCTAAATTCACGTAAGCCACACAACAGCAGTTCACAACATCGAAAAATAGACATGTTCACGCTCAAGCTGCTAAGGGCTGCTCAAATCGTACCTTAAATCCTCAAAATTCTACCTCACAAACACGACAGGGCACGGCAGATCTCACAGCCTGCGAACAGATTCCGCCTAGCCTCAAAATCACAAGGCCGAAGACTTCCAGCAACAAATCTGTGCAAGGTATGAAAACTCGTAGCTCAATTCTGCTGAACACACATGTTAATCCTACGGCCAGAAGCTATACGTGTTAGAGTAGATGCCCAACTAGCCAACTTATGGCGTGTGTGTTTATAGACTCTTGTATGAAACAGTCTTTATATATGATATTCGCATTTATCCATACGGCATTCTTTACTTTCATTGTGTGTATGATGATTTATAATTGCGTTGATTAAAGACCTAGAATGCACTAAAGTGTATGTTAGATGTGATAGTGGATATGACGGCTATCATGAAACACATCTAATAGTCACTGTGTATTCTGAATTGTTCCTAGTCGATTGGGCCGTCAAAATGAGGATAAGGCCGCCCGAGTTTGAGACTAGTATCTGCGATGCGAAGTACCATGTTTCATTGGTAGGGAAAATTGTGATGTTCTGAGCATGCAGATAGATAGTGACCTGGTGATCTATCGAACTACCCTCCTTCAGACTTTCCAAGTGGTTACCATTTGTCGAGTGGATAAGTCCGAGGTCTTGGTTGTACTGATTAGTCCTCATGACTCGAAACGTCATTGAGACTCTACATGATAGGCGTCTCACTTTGACCCGTTTGCCGACTCACTTGGGGTCGTAAGGCGTCGGGATTGGGTGAGACCCCGATGCATGTAGGAGTCGATGTATCGTTGTCGAGGATTCACCGCTCGCAGACATGCGTGGATATCCTATGCTATCTGAGGGGATAATAGTGTATAAATCTCTGGCCAGAGTACTAGAAGTGTTTTAGGTAAATGTGTTTACCTAGTTACACTCGCGATGTCACTCTTCGATCTCCAAGATGTATGCATAGCTATCGGATCTTTAGCGACTCTCGATTTACCAATGGTCGTTGATGTGATCGGGATATATGGATTGAAAAGACCGTACTGTACGCTAACCACGACCAACTGGTTCTTGCAGGCACTATCAGTGATACCTAGGGGATCATGGGGCGATGTTGTTAGACGCTCTTACCGTGATCCGATGGGCAAGTCCGGAATTGTGATTCCGGAGCCGCAATGGTTGTGGGCTCACGGCTAGCTGTATCCCTGAACCATTGAGGGTCACACAAGTACTGGAATCGAGATTCCCGCACGGATACTCAGCTCAATGTGTTGAGCATACGAAGAGGATTTTGGGAAGTGCGACTTCCTAAAAGTCAACAGGGTTCAAACCGGGGTTTCCCGCTGTTGAGGGGCAAAACTGTCATTTTGCACTGGGGTTCCGAAAAATGGTTTTTCAGATCATAATATTCAGTTTTGGAAACTGAGTTGATCGGTCCGATCTGATCGGCGATCGGGTTTACGATGAAGTCTCGGTGATGGGGATGAACTGAATGTTCATCCGTTGGACCCGGGCCCGTTGGGCCGCTCCAAGTCCAACACTTAATCTATTTAATATAGACTTAAGAGACTTGATTAGACATAACATACTTAACCTAACCCTAAATCAAGTGCCGCCCCTCCTCTCCTCTCTCAAGCCGCCGCCGCCGCCGCCGTGTGCGCCGCCGTCGCCGCCTTCTTCGCCGGAAAATTGTTTCCGGCCAATTCGACGAGGAGAATCCGTCCGTGCAGATCTCATCACACCTTCTAGTGTAGGGTGACGAAGGAGTCTCGTATCCGATCATGGACCGGATTGGCGTTGTCTACCGCAGTCTACCGTGAAGTGCCGTTTTCTTTATGAAACCGGTCGGAGCCAGGCACAAGTGCCAGCAAGGTAGTGTTTTGAACACCCTATGAATGACATTAATCGTTAATTGTTATTATCGTATTGATCGTCTCCCGGCATCTATTTTCTGTTCTTCCGCTGCCCAGCCGAGGTGCGTGATCCGGATCCCAACAGGTTTCTGAGGTAATGTCCAGTGAACCACATCATTACGTACGTTGGGTCGCGTGTGCTGGCCGCCGATTAGCGCAATCTGTTGCGCCACTCGTTGCGCATGGAAGCCATGAACGAACGGCCGAGGATTGCTGCTACGTGCGCAACGTATTGCACCGACGAACAGCGCGCTTGCCGCGTCTTTGTGCGGCCGATTGAGAGTCGCCGCTGCACGCATGGTGGCACCACAGGATGCTGGACGTCCCCGATGATTGCGCAAGTGTTGGGCATCGTCGCGTGCTGCTGGCCGCGTGGTGGGAGCATGCTGGTCGGCCGTTGTCGAGCCATGTTGCGCCGCTGGTTGCGCGGTGATGCGCGCGGCCGTGCGCCCGCGTGCGCCCTTGCGGCGCGCGTGTTTTTCATGGCGACGGCGCCGCCGGCCGGCCGCCGCTCCGGCGATGCTCCGGCGATGTCGTGACGGCTGGTCTGATTTCTTCTAGGGTTTGGTTCGGGCCTGTCCTGGGCAGCCCGTGAAGTTTTCGGGTCGGTATGCGATATCGGGCCCGGTTTTGGTCGATTCTGAAATTTTAAGTTTTTGGGCCTAGAATTGTTTTAAGCCCAATAATGATACAATTAAAATTAGTAAAATGTGATTTTAATTATAAGATATGATTTTATAATGAAATATGATTTTGTTGATTAAAATTTGATTTTATCGACAAAATACGATTTTATTATAAAATGCGATTTTATGATTAAAATATGATTTTACGATAAATAATTAGATTATTTAAATTATGCATGTTAATTAGATTAATTGCATGATTGGGGTGATCGAGAGCCGTGCCCAATTTGTTAGGTGTATGCAATAGGTTTTGAATGATTTCGGTTTTTTAATATATTTTGATTATAATTTAAAGTGGGCCTGTTTGTGGCCCGTTCCCACCCCTTGATAAATGTATCCCTTATTTGTCATAGTAGATTTAAATAAAAATTACTAGATTTAGTGGGAGGACATCCGAAGACGGTGGACGATGACGATCAAGATATTGAAGACCGAAGATCTGTAAAACCGGAAAGCTTTGTAATAGGATTGCATTGCATATTGCATTACCCCTAGGATTGGACCCAGGTCCGTGACTGGCAACCACGGACCGCATAGCTCTCATGATCGATCATCCCAATATTTATTTATATATGTCGATATATAGATTATTTGAATCTGCATGTTGCATGTTTTAAATTAGATTTAAATATGCATGAGACCAAAATTTTTCAAAATAAAATCCCTTGTTTTAAATTTGATTTAAAACTTATATCAAGATAAAACGTTTATTCGATAAACTAAAGGGTATTTAAAATTGTTTAAATTTCCCTACCTTCCATCAACAATGGGTGTACGTCGATGCTACCCGTATACATGGCCCGGCTCATATTATTGAGGAGGTCATGTATGCCAGAAAGCTGTCCACGCCATTGACAACTGTTGTGAGTCGGCTGGAACTCCCTTTAATGTTGGCTCATCTTATTGGGGACGTTAAGGGGACCGTCCTTCACAACTCAACATTGATGGGTAATCTTGACACGTGATAGTAAACGGCGTCATATTATTGGGCCCTTACTGGACGTGAGGTGAATACATTGAGGTTGCACCGGTTGCAATCGGAAACTACCTTTTGGGGGTCATGGATGGCTGATATTATTCAGGTCCATGATCGCTTGATTGGGCTCCGTGTACCCACTAAAGAAACCTGTTTTCTCGATTTCATTAGAGGGTGGTGAAATCGTTAAAATAGTGGGAGGGTAATTCATAAAACTTAACGACCATGTTTTATGTCTTAGCGATTATTATTATATAGTTAGTGATGTATGTCCGTTTTCCTCTCAGTATTACTGCTTATAAAATGGTTTCGATGAAACCCGCTTGCTGCTATACTGGATAGCAACAAGTTCATCGGTCTGAACTACCAAGACTGGCTCCGCAACCTCAATCTTGTATTGGCTTCGGAGAAACTTCTCTATGCGATAGAGAAGACTGCTCCGAAGTTTGCCCCTGCCGATATCAGCCCTGAGGAGCTGGTAACGCTTAAACAATGGTGGGACGACGAGGTTAAAGCTCGGTGTTATGTGATGGCATCGATGTCCAATGAAATGCAACGGCGTTTTGAGAAGACGAAATATGCTGCTGACATACTTCATCATCTCAAAGAGCTGTACGGGGAGAACTCTCGACATGAGAGGTTCACGGCTATCAAGGAGCTTATGACAAGCCGCATGCGCGATGGGACTTCAGTCCGCGAGCATGGGGTTCGTATGATTGGGCTCGTTGAAAAGCTGTCGGGTCTTGATATCGCACTTCCACACGAGCTGTCGGTGGATGTACTTCTCCTCTCGCTGCCCGCTGCATTTGACATCTTTGTGGTCAACTTCAACATGAACAAGCTGGAAGCCACCCTCGAAGAGGTGGTTAACATGCTTGTAGTGTTTGAAGGGACCATAAAGAAGGACAAACCCGTCCTCCTTCTGGGCTCTTCTTTCTCTGCGAAGAAGGGGCCCAGACGCAAGAGCAAGAAGCGTTCTGCTCCTGCGAAGGAGGAAAAGTCCGCCAAGAAGCCAAAGGCAAAGGCTTCTAAACCAAACAAGTCTGAGGATGTTTGCCACCACTGCCACAAGGCTGGCATTGGAGGAGGAACTGCAAGGAGTACCTCGAGCAGTTGCGAACTGCGAAAGGTATGTTCTATATTGAAATAAATATATCTCTTAATTCGACTTCTTGGGTACTTGATACTGGATGTGGATCCCATAACTGCAATGATTTGCAGTTGATGATAAGAAGCCGACGTCTGAGAGAGGGTGAGACCCACTTGAAGCTTGGCAATGGAGCAAGAGTTGCTGTAGTAGCTATAGGAGATGTTTATTTATTTCTGTCTTCCGATTTTAAGTTGTTATTGAGAAACGTTTTATTTGTTCCCGAATTAATAAAGAACATTATTTCTGTTTCTATGCTTGATAGTGATGGATATTCTTGTATGTTTGCTAATTCGATTTGCAATATTTACAAGAATGAATGTTTAATTGGAATTGGGGAACGCGAAAATGATTTATACACCTTAAAATTAAAAGACGTTCCAACTCGCGATGTCGAAGCACATACAACAACGATTAAAAGGAAACACGATAACTTGAACCCATCACAACTTTGGCACGCTAGGCTAGGTCATATTTCTCTAAGTAGGATGAACAAGTTAGTTAGGAGTGGCTTGTTTTATCTGTCAGACATCAACTTCCTACCGACTTGTGAATCTTGTCTTAAAGGAAAGATGACCAAGCAACCCTTCAAGGGCAAGGGTGAACGTGCTCAAGGCCTATTGGATTTGATCCATACTGATGTGTGCGGCCCGTTTAGTATTGGTACTAAATACGGTCACACATACTTCATCACCTTTACCGACGATTACTCTAGGTATGGGTACTTGTACTTGATGAAGTACAAGTCTGAATCCTTTGAAAGGTTCAAAGAATTCAAGGCTGAAGTAGAAAATCAATTAGGCAAAAGTATTAAAGCACTTCGATCTGATCGAGGTGGTGAATACTTAAGTGCTGAGTTTCAAGACTATCTGAAAGAGAATGTGATTCTCTCACAGTGGACCCCTCCGGCCACACCACAGCTCAATGGTGTAGCGGAGCGTCGTAATCGGACCCTGTTGGACATGGTTCGATCTATGATGAGCTTCACTGAACTTCCTACCTCGTTTTGGGGCTATGCGCTCGAAACGGCGGTAATGTTGTTGAACAATGTCCACACCAAGGCAGTGGATAAGACTCCGTATGAGATATGGATGGGCAAACCACCCAAGTACTCATTTATGAGGATTTGGGGATGTCCTGCTTACGTGAAGCAGACAGTGGGAGATAAGCTGGATACAAGATCCATCTTATGCTACTTCATTGGATATCCAAAGAATTCCATTGGATACTACTTCTACTATCCGAGCGAAACAAGAGTGTTTGTTTCTAGAAATGCCGCCTTTATGGAAAGGGAATTTCTACTTGATAGAAAGGGAAAAATAGTAGAACTCGAAGAGGTTCGAGATCCAATCGAAGTACCAGGTGAGTCTCCTGCACCTACAGAGCCAATACCAGAAATGGTCGCACCTAGGAGATCCGAAAGGGTTCCTAGGGCTCCTAAGAGATATGGTTTTCTCCTTGAAGATGATCAAGGTGATCAAGTTGTTGGATCTGATCCAAGAACTTTCAAGGAGGAAATTTCCGATGCTGATTCTAATTTGTGGCTTGAAGCAATGCAGTCTGAGTTTGACTCAATGCATGCTAACCAAGTTTGGACTCTGGTTAACCCTCCCGAAGGAATTGTTACTATTGGGTGTAAATGGGTATACAAGAGGAAACTTGGGCCTGATGGTAAGGTAATGACCTACAAGGCACCAAATGGATGTGAAAGCTGCGTTCCTTAATGGAAACATTAAGGAAGAGATCTATATGACGCAGCCTGAGGGTTTCACATCTGTTGGAAGCGAGCATAAGGTATGCAAGCTTCAGAGATCGATCTATGGTCTAAAACAAGCATCGCGAAGTTGGAACCTGAGATTCGATGAAACAATTAAGGAATTTGGTTTCATCAAGAATCCCGAGGAGCCATGTGTCTATAAAAAGGTAGTTAAAAGCGCTGTGATGTTCCTCGTACTTTATGTTGATGACATCCTACTCATTGGAATGATGTAGGAATGCTGCAGTCAACTAAAGTATGGTTGTCTAGCAGATTTTCGATAAAGGACATGGGTGAAGCATCCTATATTCTTGGAATACAGATCTATCGGGATAGATATAAACGGATGCTCGGACTCACCCAAGCTACCTACATCGATACCATACTTAAGAGGTTCTCTATGGAAGAGTCCAAGAGAGGACACCTACCTATATGCCACGGGGTCACTCTATCCAAGTCTATGTGTCCAAAGACTGATGAGGAGATAGAGAGTATGGCACGTGTACCATATGCCTCGGCTATAGGTAGTATTATGTATGGCATGATCTCGACTAGACCGGATGTCGCATATGCTCTGAGTGTCACGAGCCGCTATCAGGCCAACCCTGGCCAATTGCATTGGAAGGCCGTGAAGGATATTCTTAAGTACTTACGAAGGACTAAGAATATGTTCATGGTCTATGGGGGTGGTGAACTGAAACTGGAAGGCTACACTGATTCTAGCTTCCAGTGTGACGTGGATGATTCGAAATCAACCTCTGGATTTGTATTCATGCTCAATGGTGGTGCTGTCTCTTGGAAGAGTTCCAAGCAAGACACCATCGCAGATTCAACGACTGAGGCTGAGTACATTGCAGCATCAGCTGCTGCTAAGGAGGCCGTTTGGATAAGGAATTTCATCCAAGAGTTGGGCGTCATTCCTAATGGAGTTGGTCCAGTCCCGGTGTACTGCGACAACACGGGTGCCGTTGCACAAGCAAAGGAGCCTAGGTCTCACCAAAGATCCAAACGCATACTGAGGAAATACCACATAATCCGGGATATTGTGGCTAGAGGTGACATAGCAGTTGAGAGAGTCGCCTCTGCGGACAACGTTGCTGATCCACTTACGAAGCCCTTGCCAGGACCCTTGTTTGAAAAACATCGTGAAACAATGGGACTGCGTCTGATGAGTAGTTGGCTTTAGGGAAAGTGGGAGATTGTTATAGTAGATGCCCAACTAGCCAACTTGTGGCGTGTGGGTTTATAGACTCTTGTATGAAACAGTCTTTATATATGATATTTGCATTTATCCATATGGCATTCTTTACTTTCATTGTGTGTATGATGATTTACAATTGCGTTGAGTAAAGACCTAGAATGCACTAAAGTGTATGTTAGATGTGATAGTGGGTATGACGGCTATCATGAAACACATCTAATAGTCACTGTGTATTCTGAATTTTTCCTAGTCGATTGGGCCGTCAAAATGAGGATAAGGCCTCCCGAGTTTGAGACTAGTATCTGCGATGCGAAGTACCATGTTTCATTGGTAGGGAACATTGTGATGTTCTGAGCATGCAGATAGATAGTGACCTGGTGATCTATCGAACTACCCTCCTTCGGACTTTCCAAGTGGTTACCATTTGTCGAGTGGATAAGTCCGAGGTCTTGGTTGTACTGATTAGTCCTCACGACTCGAAACGTCATTGAGACTCTACATGATAGGCGTCTCACTTTGACCCGTTTTCCGACTCACTTGGGGTCGTAAGGCGTCGGGATTGGGTGAGACCCCGATGCATGTAGGAGTCGATGTATCGTTGTCGAGGATTCACCGCTCGCAGACATGCGTGGATATCCTATGCTATCTGAGGGGATAATAGTGTATAAATCTCTGGCCAGAGTACTAGAAGTGTTTTAGGTAAATTTGTTTACCTAGTTACACTCGCGATGTCACTATTCGATCTCCAAGATGTATGCATAGCTATCGGATCTTTAGCGACTCTCGATTTACCAATGGTCGTTGATCTGATCGGGATATATGTATTGAAAGGACCGTACTGTACGCTAACCACGACCAACTGGTTCTTGCAGGCACTATCAGTGATACCTAGGGGATCATGGGGCGATGTTGCTAGACGCTCTTACCATGATCCGATGGGCAAGTCCGGAATTATGATTCCGGAGCCGCAATGGTTGTGGGCTCACGGCTAGCTGTATCCCTGAACCATTGAGGGTCACACAAGTACTGGAATCGAGATTCCCGCACGGATACTCAGCTCAATGTGTTGAGCATACGAAGAGGATTTGGGGAGTGCGACTTCCTAAAAGTCAACAGGGGTCAAACCGGGGTTTCCCGCTGTTGAGGGGCAAAACGGTCATTTTGCACTGGGGTTCTGAAAAATGGTTTTTCAGATCATAATATTCAGTTTTGGAAACTGAGTCGATCGGTCCGATCTGATCGGCGATCGGGGTTACGATGAAGTCTCGGTGATGGGGATGAACTGAATGTTCATACGTTGGACCCGGGCCCGTTGGGCCGGTCCAAGTCCAACACTTAATCTATTTAATATAGACTTAAGAGACTTGATTAGACATAACATACTTAACCTAACCCTAAAGCAAGTGCCGCCCCTCCTCTCTTCTCTCAAGCCGCCGCCGCCGCCACCTTCTTCGTCGGAAAATTGTTTCCGGCCAATTCGACGAGGAGAATCCGTCCGTGCAGATCTCGTCACGCCTTCTAGTGCAGGGTGACGAAGGAGTCTCGTATCCGGTCATGGACCAGATTGGCGTTGTCTACCGCAGTCTACCGTGAAGTTCCGTTTTCTTTACGAAACCGGTAGGAGCCAGGCACAAGTGCCAGCAAGGTAGTGTTTTGAACACCCTATGAATGATATTGCCATAATTGTTTTATCGTATTGATCGTCTCCCGGCATCTATTTTCTGTTCTTCCGCTGCCTAGCCAGGGGGCGCGATCCGGATCCCAACAATACGCAAGTTCTACACTTCTACGTAGGCACTAACATACCAGAAGAAAGCTCAAATCAACGAAAGAAAGCTCACCCAAAAGCTCACGCTAGGAAGAGTATGCACGGCGCAACCTACTGCCCGAAACTCAGCAGCTTCGCGCTCTTGTCTCAGCTCAAAACAGCCTCCAAGGTTGGTAGGAAAAGAAAGGTCTTTTCAATAGGTTTCCAACGCTACCAAGAACTCGAAAAACGAAGGTCGGAATCAACGGGAAATGGCGATAGAAAGTGACGGTGAACAGTAGCTATTTCGAGGGTTTCGAGTTTGAGGATAAGAAAAATCAGGTCTGGAATGCTCTAAGTGTAACTCAACACTTATCTTTATATCCTCTATCTTTTCAATAGGTTTCCAACGCTACCAAGAACTCGAAAAACGAAGGTCGGAATCAACGGGAAATGGCGATAGAAAGTGACGGTGAACAGTAGCTATTTCGAGGGTTTCGAGTTTGAGGATAAGAAAAATCAGGTCTGGAATGCTCTAAGTGTAACTCAACACTTATCTTTATATCCTCTAATCAATAAGCTACAAAACAAGTCAAACACCGACAAAAACAGAGTCCTACAACTCAAAATATCGCACAACAGATTCCTCGCGAAACGCTAAAGCCAAAATAGACTTCACGCTAAACAATTCTCGCGCACAACCATAAAACGACAGCGTTTTGATCAAACCAGATCTCACGCTCAACGCTCGCGCATCGCACCAAAACGACATCGTTCACCAAACAGATTCCAGCGCTAAATGTTGCTCTCGTGCGCAACTCCAAACGACGGCATATGAATCAAAACAGATTTCACGCCTGCGCAACAGATCTCAGCGCTTTGCAATGCACAACGCCAAACGACGACGTAGCGAGAACAGATCTCTCCTCACAACAAAACGCTAGCGCTCACCAGATGTCAACGCTCCTCGTTGACCAGCACGCGAAAGCTGCTTACGTCATCAAATCTCACCGCGCAACTACAGATCACGCTCGATACCAAACGATACCAGATCTCTCTCAAAATAACGCGTAGCATGAGATCGGCTTACGTCATCCATGGATCTGCTTACGTCACGGAATCCGAAATTTAGAAGAACAACGCGAGGAACACGCTAACACTAGAAAACAGATCTCTCTCAAAAATCGATCATTCAACATCAATTCTCCACCAGATTTCACCCGAAAAACACAAACTAAAATCTGGACAATTCAACTAGAGATCTGAATATTTTCCAAATCAGATTTCACCAAAATTCAAAATTCCAGAAATCTAAATTCTTAATTCTCGTGACTAATCTAACTCAAAATCCGATTAATCACTAATTAGAATTCTGAATCCTCACAAGAACGGAGCTAGCTGTTTGTGGGGTGACAGCCAGATATACAAATAAGGGTTCCCCGAGCTTGGGTTTATTCAGAACAGGCAACTCTTTCAGATATTCTTTGAGCTCTTGAAAAGCTTTCTCGCTGTGCTCATTCCACTCGAACTGTTTGGCCTTGCGGAGTATTTTGAAGAAGGGGAGACTTCGGTCGGCAGACCTCGAGATAAATCGGAAAGAGCGGCAATCCTCCCTGTCAACCTTTGTACTTCTTGAATATTTCGAGGTGGAGACATCGACGCCAGAGCTCTTACCTTCTAGGGGTTAGCTTCAATGCCTCGGCGAGTCACCATGTAACCCAAGAAATTCCCTGTCCGTGCTCCAAATAAACATTTGCCAGGATTTAACTTGATCTGATAATGCCGCAGAGTGAATAAAGTCTCCTCCACATCAGATATGAAATCCTTCTCTTCCCGAGACTTTATTAATATGTCGTCGACATACACCTCAACATTTCGCCCGATCTGATCTCTGAACACCTTGTCCATCAACCTCTGATATGTTGCCCCGGCGTTCTTGAGTCCAAAGGGCATAACCACATAGCAGAACGTCTCATCTGCAGTAACGAAACTGACCTTGCGTTGATCCTCCTCAGCCAGTGGGATCTGATGATATCCTTGATAAGCATCAAGAAAACTGAGCAGCTCGTGACCTGAAGTGGAATCAACGAGCTGGTCGATCCTGGGAAGTGGGTAACAGTCTTTGGAGCATGCTTTATTTAGATCTCGGAAGTCCACACACATTCGCCATTTACCTGTGGCTTTGGGCACTAGAACAACATTAGATAACCAGGTAGGAAAATGTACCTCCCTGATATGTCCGGCCTGCAGCAGGTCCCCGACCTGACTCCTAATTACAGCATCCTTCTCGGGCCCGAAGTGCCTCCTTTTCTGAATAACAGGTCGGGCGCTCGGTGAAACATTTAACCTGTGCTCCATAATTTCTCGTTCAACTCCTTTCAGGTCGGCCGGGGACCAGGCGAACACATCTTTGTTCTCCTCCAGACACCGGATCAACTGTACTCGCATCTGCTCGGGAAGAGATTTAGCAATTTTTACCACCCCCGTGGGATGAATGAGGACTACTCTTCTTCCTCATCTTAGGTAGTCAACTGGAAATCTTCTCCAACTATATTCACGCCCCTATCTCCCCAAGCTGTAGGATAATCTTGGGCGCCGGACTTAGCCACTTTCTGCTCTATCCTCACTTCCTCCACATAACACTTCTTGGCCGTCTTTCGATCCCCGAGCACCTCTCCTACTAAGTCTCCCACAGGAAATTTGATTTTATGATGTAACGCCGAGGCTACGGCGAGAAAAGTGGCCATGGCTGGCCTCCCCAATATGACGTTGTAAGAGGAGGGTGCATTTACCACAGTAAATTCAACGACCTTGGTTTTCCTACGCTCACCCGATCCAAGTGAGAGAGGCAACTGAACAACCTCACTGGTTGCAGAGAGTGACCTGTAAACCCGAACATAGGTGTATTCATAGGTTCCATGCGGTACTCCCCGAGGTCCATTTGATCTACAGCACTTTTGAAAATTACATTAACAGAACTACCCGAATCCACAAAGACGCGAGCTACTTCATAATTGGCTATCATTGCTCGGATGACCAGAGCATCATTATGCGTCTCCGCATCTTCTGGTAAATGCTCAAGACCAAAAGAGATAGAAGGCCCCGACCTTCTTTTCTCAACCTCCATGGTTTCCATCCGGCGACATCGCGCCTTCCTAGCTCTATTGGAGTCCCCATCAGTAGGTCCTCTAGAAATCATTTGAATCACACCCCGAGGTTGGGGTGTTCTACGATCTCCTCGAGAAGGTTGTTGATCCTGTCCCCGAGATATTCCCTCATGATCGGGGGCCCTACCATGGTATCACCCACTTTCCTCCCGACGAGGCCTCTTCTCCCAGTGACGCGGCCTATCCTCAACTAGCACCGCTCGCAGGTCGAGATTTCTTTGAATAACACGCTCCAACTTCTGCTCCAAAAGCCGGTATTTTGCGGTTGTGTGACCATACCCGGTGGAAATCACAAAACTTATCAGACTTGGGATTCCTCGGGGCCCCGCTACTTCCCCGAGGTCGCTGGACTAACTTCCTTTTCATCGCAAATCTCCAGAGCCCGAGCCTTACTCACTTTCAAAGATATTCTCGAGGTGAATTCCCCCAATAGCAGAGGAGGTTCTTTCCTGGATGGCCTCTGCTGGGGTCTCTCCACCCGAGGTTCCCGACCAGGCCGAGGCGGTAACTTCTGCTCACTCCTTCTCGAAGATTGTATCTCCTCCACGTTAACATACTTCTCAGCTTTAGTGAGGAGTTCATCAAACGTCCTTGGAGGCTTTTTGACCACTGACTTGAAGAAATCACCCCCTCGCAGCCCCTGGGTGAAAGCCCCGATCAGTAGATCAGGCGTAGCGGAAGGTACTTCAATAATAGTCCTGTTGAAGCGCCTTATGTACTCCCGAAGTGTCTCTTACTCCCTCTGCTTCACAGTAAACAGGTTCAGCGTGGTCATCGGCTGGGTTTTTTTACTAGCAAACTGATGAAGAAACGCCTGGCTAAAATCCTAAAAACACTTTATACTCCCGGTTGGCAGGAGGTTAAACCACTGTTGTGCAGATCGGACCAACGTAGTGAGGAAAAATCTACACTTAATAGGATCAGCATATTGGTGTAGAAAATGCGAATATCATATATAAAGATTGTTTGTACAAGAGTCTATAAAACCCACACGCCACAAGTTGGCTAGTTGGGCATCTACTCTAACAATCTCCCACTTGCCCTAAAGCCAACTACTCATCAGACGCAGTCCCATTGTTTCGCGATGTTTTTCAAACAACGGTCCAGGCAAGGGCTTCGTAAGTGGATCAGCAACGTTGTCCGCAGAGGCGACTCTCTCAACTGCTATGTCGCCTCTACCCACAATATCCCGGATTATGTGGTATTTCCTCAGTATGTGTTTGGATCTTTGGTGAGACCTAGGCTCCTTTGCTTGCGCAACGGCACCCGTGTTGTGAGACCTGGAATTTAATAAAAGGATTAATTGTTGGATTATTCGAATTTTAAAGAATTCTGGGTGTTCGGAGTTCTATTTGAAGATTTCGTTTTCATTTTCGGGTCGGAAATCACATTTAGAGCAATTCTGGGAATTTCGGAATTTTTGAGTTGGAATCCGAATTTTCGAAGAAGTCTGTCGGTGGCTAATTAAGCAGGTATAATATATATATATATATATTTAGCTGATGGGACGTGTATATATATATATTACATTAGTTGGCCTTTCATTTTTGAGTGAGAATTTCGAATTCAGCAAAGTTTTCTCCCAACTTCTCGTTCATCTTCTCCAACCCGCTATCACTATTCACCCTAAGCTTCTCCGGCCGATTCCCGTTGACTCCGACCTCCGATTTTCGTGTTCTTGGTAGAGTTGGAAAGCCCTCAAAAAGATCTTTCTTTCCATACCAATCTTGAAGGCTGAATCGAGCTGGAACAGAATCACGAAGCATCTGATTTCGGCAGCAGGTTGGAGGGTTCAGGTATGTTTTTGAAATTGGGATGAGATATGGTTCCTAGCCTTTATTTGAGCCATTGTTAAGTTGTATTGTTGGAATGGAATGCTGGGTGAGTTTATGAATTTCCAACCATGGGTTTTGAGGAGATTGGCCGTGAATTTGGTGTGTTGGCCGTGAGTTTGTAGCATAAACCTTCTTGAAATCTTGTGTGTAAATTTCCAGCCGTGTGCTTTGAGTTGTTGGCTGTGAAAAGATGGGTAATGTCGTGAGTTTTATTGTGTCAATGCCGTGAATTTGGTTGGGCTTGTTAATCAGTATGTTGCTGAATTGTTTCTGCTTTGGTTCAGTTGTTGGCCGAGATATATTGCTGTGTTTATTGCCTGGTATATTGCTGGAAATCAGATTTGTTGAGGCCTTGGGTTGCTGCGTTTCTTTGAGGAAATTGTAGGTAAAAATCAGAAATTGGAAGGTACGAATTTGAGCAGCCCTTAGCAGTTAGCGCATGAACGTGTTTATATTTCAGGCTATGAATTCGTGAGATGACTGTTATGTGATTTACGTGAAATTTGCTGTGTTTATTGCCTGGTATATTGCTGGAAATCAGATTTGTTGAGGCCTTGGGTTGCTGCGTTTCTTTGAGGAAATTGTAGGTAAAAGAATCAGAAATAGAAAGGTACGAATTTGAGCAGCCCTTAGCAGTTAGCACATGAACGTGTTTATATTTCAGGCTATATTGATTTATGTTGCATGTTTATCTGCTTTGATAGCTCTTCGTACTGAGGCTTGACCTCGTACTTGTTTTCCTGCTTTTGTCTTGTTTGGTTTGGGGTCCTTGGAGGCTTTTTGACCAGTGACTTGAAGAAATCACCCCCTCGCAGCCCCTGGGTGAAAGCCCCGATCAGTAGGTCAGGCGTAGCGGAGGGCACCTCAATAATAGTTCTATTGAAGCGTCTGATATACTCCCGAAGTGTATCCTGCTCCCTTCGCTTCACAGTAAACAGATTCAACGTGGTCATCGGCTGTTTCTTGCTGCTTGCAAATTGATGCAGAAACGCCTGAATGAAATCCTGAAAACACTTTATGCTCCCGGTTGGCAGCAGGTTAAACCACTGCTGTGCAGATCGGACCAACGTAGTAAGAAAAACTCTACATTTAATAGGATCAGCATATTGGTGTAAGAGGGCAGCATTCTCAAACCGTGACAAGTGCTCTTCTGGATCTCCCGTCCCATCATACTCTCCAACACTCGGGAACTTGAAGTGTTGGGGCAACTCAACTAGTACCACTTCAGCAGAAAAGGGCACCTCCCGAGCAGGTGAGGGAGGAGGTGCCGAGCCTCTTTCCTCTCTTAGACTAGCAATCTCCTCACGTAACTTCCTGAGCTCCTCAGCCTGTTGATCGAGTGGCGGATTTGAGTTAGATCTTTCCGCTAATATTTGCGCCACCGTAGTTGCTACCAATTCAGCTATTTGAGCAGCAGTGAGACTGGGGTTCTCCGAAATCCGAGACGAATTCTCAGTGCGACTAGTTTATCTGTTACCCCGACCCCTAGTCCTTCTTGGTGGCATCTCGTTTTCTTTCTTCTATGTGTTTTCCACAGACGGCGCCAATTGATGTAACCGAATTTTGCTCAGCCAATAAACAATTGCCACGCAGGACTTATCAGGTCGGGAATCTCACTGATGTTATCTTATCAGCTCGGGTTACACACTTCTTGGTTAGATAGGTCGGGGAGTGCTTCACCTGCAGTATCCTGTCAACAAAAAAATAGGTCAAAGGGCATAGGGGTTGTCCCGACGAAGGTCCTCCGATGCTTAAGTCAGCTCGGGTAATTGAAGTGATATAAAGAGTGTAGTGAATAAGTCTCTTTTATGTGTCTAAAGATGAGAAAATACTTAGGCATTTATAGATAAGTCAATATGGTTAAACGTACCTGTCCAAGTAATTATGAACCCGTGTGGGCCTGATATGTTTCCTTATCTACCGCCTGTAAGTAGGGATAGTTTTTCTTAATGTTTGTCAGTACTTTGGTCGGACAAGAGGGCTCAGCGGTCTATCAAGTTGCTAGTGTAGGGTCGAACTATTGTCCATCGCAGTCCAGGTCGGGTTGCGAGAATGAATGGGCTATGCGAGCCCGAGGTAGCGTTGTTAGCCAACGACCAGTCCAGGTCGGTTTGCGAGAATGAATGGGCTATGCGAACCCGAGGTAGCGTTGTTAGCCAACGACCAATCCAGGTCGGGTAGCGAGAATGAATAGGCTATGCGAACCCGAGGTAGCGTTGTTAGCCAACGACCAATCCAAGTCGGGTTGCGAGAATGAATGGGCTATGTGAGCCCGAGGTAGCGTTGTTAGCCAACGAGATGCTCTCCCGAGCTTAAAGTAGGCCAACTTCCCGAGCTTGGATATTAAGCTAAATTTTAGTGGTATCAATATATATATATATATAGGTTCATTTTGATATGAGGATAGAGTGAAATGAGATTATATATGATATGATAATTAAAAATTTTAATATGATATATAATGGTCTTTAGTAAATTAAAATATGTTTAATTTGATTGATTAAATTTGGAATAAAACTAATGACATGTTCACTCTTTTAAATTAATTAATATAAAAACTATGGAGTAAAGGATGATTGTAATATTAATGAAATAATTTGATTGATGTATGATAATTTATTGTTAATTTGATTGATGTTTGCTTAAATTATTAATGTTAGATATAACATATTTAGTAAATTTATACTTTACTCTAAGTAATAACTTGCGTATCCATTCATTTTATAAAGTAAAAAAATTCACATATTATTTACACAAGTTAAGTATATATGAGGCACATAGCACATGTGTACGTGATAAACGTTATTTGTTATTTAAATATATTTTTTTCCAAATAATTAAATATAATATGCTTAAATGATGGTTAGTAAACCAAAAAAAAAATTTCACTGCCAAATATTTAGAACTTCTTTGGACAAATGTGGAGAAATTTTGGTGAAACTACAAACAGTAATAATAAAATCACTATTAATATAGAATGTTGGGCACGAAATTGGAAATATTTTTATAGTATGATAGGACACTAATAGGGTTGTATGGCTTGTTATTTTTCATGTCAATTACATTTGTTCTCCCCTGTTAATATGGTTAAATTATATGAATTATTGTGTCATATTATTATATGAAGATATTTGATGGTATTAGAGCAGAATTAGACTAAAATGACGAATTAGAAGAGTATTTGACTTTAGGTGTGACCACGCTTTGCGGGACAAATTCAAGCCTCGAACCAGAAAAAATTTAAGTATTTAGGAAGTAGGAATCTCCTATTTCCACAGCAACCTTAAGGTGTGGCTTCATTCACAGCAATTTTTCTTTGGAAGTAAGAAATTAAGTTCAGGGGCTAAACGACAACGCATCAGTCATACTAATGTTCTTATTCTAAGGATTTCAAGCTTTATAATATAGTATAGAATAATATAGGTGAATTATAATTTCATCATTAGTTTTCTTATAAATTACACATTATCAAAAAAATAACTAAATTTATTAAACATTAAAATGATTCGAGTGAAGAGTCGAGCTATTTGAACTCGAGAGCTCAGTCAATTTTTCGACTGATGGAGTAACTGGACTCATTTTTACACCTTAATGTCACTAGTTAAAGTAAAAAATGAATTAAATATACATTTTGAAGCGACGAAAGTAGAACATTTCAAATCAATATCCAAATTGAATTAAAGATATTATCAATCATCCAATAATACTATAATTTATTTTTTTAACCGTTTACTTTTAGTTCTTTTTCTAAATCAATATCCAATTGGAATACCAATCATCCAATAAATAACTATAATATATATTTTTAGCTATTCACTCTCAGTACTTTTCCTGCATCACTTTGGTAAAGAAAGCTACAATGGAGGAATAAGTATGCATTAGTGAAACAAGATCGCAAATTAATAAATAAATAACAAGGAATATGTGGAGGATAAAAATGTAAAAAATTTCCATATAATATATATGAAAGCAATTTTAATCAATGGTATTATTTATTCCATTACGCATGTAAATTTTTCCTGTATTGGACAGTCACATGGAAACTTTAGAAGCACAGTGCTCTTATATTTTCTTCAATGAACTCTGGTTTCGTTGCTGTGCTTAAAAGCACGTAGAATATTTATCAGGTTCATTTTGTATCACTATAATTTCATTTTGTCGATGATTGTCATTTTCTATTAGTAAAATTTAAGTTGTGATGATCATATAAATCATATTTATAAATATATATAGACCCGATATTGTGGGCGCCCACAATGGGCGCCTGGAGATGCTCAGCCTAACATCTTAGCAATTTCATTAGATGTTCGGCTGAGCATCTCCAGGCGCCCACACAGGCGTCCATTGTGGGCGTCCACAATATCAAGTTTTTAAATATATATGCTCAAATACCAACCACAAAACATCTTTACATAAATTAAACCCAAAACAGCGTCTGATAGTGCATAAGGTTTCACTTCTTACAGTGTTATCATTGCATGAACAGATTATAAGATAATTCATCCATGCAATTCTTTTATTTATTGTTCGTCACATACGAACTGCATATCTGAGTACATATATATATATATATAGCTTTGGCTTGATTTTTCAGTTTAGTTATGATTTTCGGCTTCAACAAAATCGGGATCCACAGCTTCGCCGCCGTGCCCACCTCGTCCTCCTCCGTATCCACCGTGGCCACCTCCGTATCCACCGTGGCCACCTCCTCCGTATCCACCGTGGCCGCCTCCGTATCCACCTCGGCCGCCTCCGTATCCACCTCGGCCGCCTCCATATCCTCCATATCCACCTCGACCGCCGCCATATCCTCCATATCCACCTCGACCGCCGCCATATCCTCCATATCCTCCATAACGATCTTCATTTGCCTCCGTTTCCTTCTCTGTATAAATCAGCATAATCAGTAAGTGAATAAAATAAATATGACTTCGTTTTGAAGGAACTTACGTGAAGCTAACACTCAACAATTCATCGCTCTAAATCTTGCGTTTCGCATTCATGCTTAAATATATTAATTTTTCGAGTCATTAAAACAACAAATGAAACACAGTGCTATTGATTTTGATACTATACAAACGGGGATGCAAAAAATAATGTTGTCCTAAGACAAATGGAGGGTTAATTATTTATTTTTGGTAGCGATAACTGATTTAACCGTCTCATTTATGAATTTCAGACACTTTTGATTACACCCATTTCGATAGAAAGTTGCACACAAACAACTTTCCCCGAGTGATAACAAAACGTCTAAAATTTGTAGTCAGTAAAATGCTTACTTGCGTCAATGGCGTCGGTGGTCTCAGCCAACTCTCTGGCGGCCACCTCCGAGGAAATGAGAAGAACTATGGCTACAAAAAGGCCGAGAAAGACAAGTGCTTTGGAAGCCATATTAGATTTAAGTTTTATCTTCAAATTTTGATGTATTTACTGTGATTGGATTGAAAAAATGGCGAATATATATAGAGATGTGAAGCGCAAGATTTTTGGGTATAATTGTAAAGTATTATAAATTATTATCCGTGGGCCATAATTTGTTTGGATGTTGAATACTGCATTTAATGAGTCTGGACACAAAGTCCATCTAATCTTTTATTAATTGTTAACGTGAATGGATGAGCAAATCGTTGATTGATCCTTCATGATGTACGTAGTCCATATTACGTTAATATTATTATCAATTTTCTTAATCTACAATTTTTAATTATATAAAAAATCGTTGATTATATTGAGCAAATCGTTGATTGATTCCTCATGGTCCGCGGATACTATGGTGATACATGGTCCACAATACAAAGGATAGTACATGATCCACAAATACGGACTATATGAAGCACAAATGAATCGATCAAATGTCCGGATGAGAGGTATAAAAGATTTGATAAGTACTTTCAATTTCCACCTACTTTTGACATACCTCTACTTGAAGAACGAGCTGAAAATTTTCTACCTACTTTTGGTGCTGCTTTTAAAGAAGAGGAAACATCCAATCTGCATTCCATTTTCACATGCACAGATAATGGTGATGCACAGATAATGGTGATGTTAACATTATTATTGATGCTGATAAAGAAGAGTTAGATCATGTGGAAATTGAGGATCTTTGACGTGTTATGAATATTGAGCAAGCTATTTTAGAGAGTTGGAGAAGAATTTGAAGGCTTCTAATCAGATGAAGAAACACAATATGAGATAGATCACGACTCAGCTGATATAGTGCCAATGAAATGGAAAATGACGCTTAATAATATTTTATCTAGAAGTTTATTTAGTTATGATTTTTGATATATAATTTGTGCTTAATTATATGAATTCTTTTCTTTATACATGAAATAATAGTTAGTACTTGGCTTATATATTTGTTAGGATCGAAAATGTATTTTAGAGGGCAGGGTGCTCAAACAATTTTTTAAATTACTTGAGTTAAGGTGTGTTATCAACTTGAATTCGTTTCTCGGTCAGTCAAGTACGTAAAAAGAAAGAAGCGAAGTAGCTCGACTGCGAATCTCTGCTGCATTCCTCGGAATCCCCCAGTTCTGTACTGCCTCTACCTTCAATGGGTCAACTGAAATCCCATCTCTTGACACAATATGCCCTAGAAATGCCACCTGCTCAAGCCAAAACTCGCACTTGCTGAACTTTGCATACAGTTTGTGCTCCCTCAAAGTCTGCAAAGCTGTCTACAAGTGCTGCCTATGCTCCTCCAAGCTCCTCGAATAGACCAGAATGTCGTCGATGAAAACTATAATGAACTGGTCTAAATACTGCCCGAATACCCTGTTCATCAAATCCATGAAAATCGCTGGGGCATTTGTCAGGCCAAACGGCATCACCAAGAACTCGTAGTGGCCGTAGCGTGTCCGAAAAGCAGTCTTGGATACGTCCTCCTCTCTAACACTCAGCTGGTGATAGCCAGATCTCAAATCAATCTTCGAGAACACCGAAGCTCCCTGAAACTGATCAAATAAATCCTCAATCCTCGGGAGTGGGTACTTATTCTTCATTGTGACTCTATTCAGCTCCCGGTAGTCAATTCACAACCTCATGTTGTCATCCTTCTTCTTCACAAACAATATTGGCGCGCCCCATAGAGAAAATCTAGGGCGTATGAACCCCTTATCGAGAAACTCCTGAATCTGCTCTTTCAGCTCCTTCATCTTGGTAGGAGCTAATCGATAAGGTGCCTTAGAGATAGGCGTTGTACCTGGCATCAGCTCAATAGAAAACTCCACCTCTCGCTCTGGTGGGATTTCCACTACATCATCAGGGAAGCTCCCACCCCCTAGAGGATATAGCCACCTTGTTGTTGATAGCTTTCTGATGGATCTGTGTAAACAGATCCAGAGAGTTTTGAATTACACAAAACTTGTTATTGTGTTTCTAAAGTTTCTACTAAGTGTGCAGATGTCAGCTGGATTAGCAACGTAGACAGAAAATAAGCTTATTGAAGATTTCAGCAGTCGTGACGTCACCAAGCTTATTGAAGATTTCAGCAGTCGTGACGTCATCCAAGCATAATGAAGATTTCAACAGTCGTGACATCATCGAGAGCTGAGCAGCAGTGAGATGTATCAGATCTGATACAATAACTCAATCAGATCTGATACTTAGCAGACCAAGAGCTGAAAATAGTAAAACCCATTTTCGGAGGCCTAAACGAAGGAATGTGGCCGAAAAGCGGCTTAGGTCAACAGCAAAGCTGTTGAGTCTTGATCGTTGGACCGTTTCGGAGGGAGTAGAACTGGTCTCATGCGAAAATATGCAAGCTGGTTAAGATGTTGGACAGAAGATCGATTCAGCAGTTGAATCAGATGTTGAAGACAAGAGCAGTTGAGTCAAATGTTAAATACAAGAGATCTGGATCCAGCTATGAACAGAAGAACAATTCAGATGTGAAGAGAGGTCTGTTCAGCTATGAAGAGAGGTCTGTTCAGTTGACAACAGATATGAAGATTAACTGGACCATAGAAGTCAACTGCTGAGCCTATTCAGATGTGAACATATCAGACTTATTCAGAAGTCAATAAAAGCTTATTCAGAAGACGACAAAAGCCTGCAAAGTAAGGGACACAAGGACAACTCTGTCGGTACTTTACAGAACACATTTCATTGGGAAGAACTTGTGTCCAACGGATTAATTTGAACAGAGACTATTTATTCAAGAAGGATTGATGATGATGACGATGCGGAAAAGAGATAAAAACAGAGAGAAGATAGTGGGAAGAATTACAAAGAGGTGAAGCAGTCGACCACCATGGAGAAGAAGATAATTGCAAGTGTGGACTGCTGAACTCAATCAGCTTTGAGGAAGCTCTTCCCAGATGTGTGAGATTATGTTTTCAAGAGTTGAGCGTTCACTGTAAATCCCACACACACAAAGATTCACTCACACATATATGAGAGATGTGCGAAACAGAATAGTGAGTGAATCAAAACCACAAACCAAATACAACAGATCCCGTCCAAGCACGAAGATGTTAAACTCTGTGTATGTATCCTTTCTCACTGAGGCATAAAAGAAGTGATTGAGTGAACACAGCTGAGAGCTGGTGTAGAGTCTAGGAGTTCGGCCTTGGGCAGCGAATAAGTCCCAGCTGAGTGGGTTGTACATTCTGATGTATAATCAAAGTCTTCTAGTGGAACCATCCTGAAGAAGGAAGAAGGGGAGACGTAGGATGTTATATCCGAACTTTCAGAAACAAACAACTGGTATATTTATTTACAACATTCCGCATTTACTGTTAGCACGCATTGCATAATATTTCAAAACTGTTTTAGCGAGTTTTAAAATTAGAGTTCAGTTCTAGATACTTCCGCTTGGTATTTTATTGCCAATTCAGATCTGTTCTCGGTGCTCATATATGTTCGAGGACACTGAGGTATTGAACCTCAAATCTTGATTGATCAGATCTCACGGCCCTTCGGCCATAGGTGTCCTGGTGAGATCTGATCCTTTCCTGACAAGTGATATCAGAGCAGGTTGTTCTTGAACGATCATTTCTTTTAAAATGCATGTGCTATCTGTTTTTAAAAGGTTTGAAAAGTTTTGAAAAACTTATTTTACGAAGAAGTGGTGAGAAATGATTTTTGAACTTCAGTTTTTTTCTTTTGTCGAGCTGACACAGAATGCGCGAGTTCTGTGTGGATGCCAAGATCTCATTTTGGTTGTGCTGTTTTCAGCACATGGGACAAAATAAGATAAATGAAAGAGAATCTGGTAGTCCAGTTATCGTTTTTATCCAAATCTGAATAAATTAAGTGATTCAGTAGCACGTGTTTTGTTTTGAAGCTAAAATTTATTTAAGTGCTCTGAAGAGTTTTCAAGATCTGTTTATGCGGAAAAATAACAGCTGGTGCTTTGTTTTTAAATGATTTGTGCTTACATTATAAAAGATAGGGAGAGTAATGATTTTGGAATTGCAGAGCATTGTTCCAAAAGAACGTGCAGTAGTATGTCTTCTGACGAGCTGACACAGATCTTGCGAGATTTGTGTGTATGCCAAGACCTTTAATTCTGTTATGGGACAGATTTAAGGAGAAATTGAAGAAATTCTGTAAATTCCATTGTTATTTATCTTTTAATCTTTAGTAATTTGAGCAATATTTGAAGCACCGTTTCAGTTTTGACCTTGTCTCTGTGTTTTGTCAAATCTGATAGCTTTTGCAATCGTATCAATGCTACAAAATGTTTTAAGTTTTAAAACTCATGTTATGAAGTGTAAGGTGTGTAATGTATTTTGAATTTCAGATTTCATCTTCTATCGAGCTGACACAGATTTCGTGAAATCTGTTTGTATGCCATTTTCTCTATATCTGGTTGTGCTGATAAATAGCACATGGGACAGCGATTGAGAAACATGGAAGAAGTACTGTTAATTCAATTTACATTTATCTCCAAATCTGAATAAATGAGAATTTTCAGTAGCATTCGATCAGTTCTTTCAAAATCTCATCATCTGTGCATATGGTTGTTCCCAAATCTGTTTTCCTTTTCCAAAATCTGAAACCCCTGTTGCCACAGATCTTACTGTGTTAGTGTAGGGATAGCTTTGAATTTAAAATATTTCGAGAAATACCAGATTTCGATCTCTTTTTTATTCCCACAAAAAGGGAGAGAATTTGGTAGTTCATGCATTTGTTATTCCAAGTTTTGTGTAAATCAAAAAGGGAGATATTGATGATCTGTGTAAACAGATCCAGATATGAGTTTTGAATTACACAAAACTTGTTATTGTGTTTCTAATGTTTCTAATAAGTGTGCAGATGTCAGCTGGATTAGCAACGTAGACAGAAGATAAGCTTATTGAAGATTTCAGCAGTCGTGACGTCACCAAGCTTATTGAAGATTTCAGCAGTCGTGACGTCATCCAAGCTTAATGAAGATTTCAGCAGTCGTGACGTCATCGAGAGCTGAGCAGTAGTGATATGTATCAGATCTGATACAATAACTCAATCAGATCTGATACTGTAGCAGACCAAGAGCTGAAAATAGTAAAACCCATTTTCGGAGCCTAAACGAAAGAATTTGGCCGAAAAGCGGCTTAGGTCAACAGCAAAGCTGTTGAGTCTTTCTCGTTGGACTGTTTCGAAGGGAGTAGCACTGGTCTCATGCGAAAATATGCAAGCTGGTTCAGATGTTGGACAGAAGATCGATTCAGCAGTTGAATCAGATGTTGAAGACAAGAGCAGTTGAGTCAGATGTTAAATACAAGAGATCTGGATCCATCTATGAACAGAAGAACAATTCAGATGTGAAGAGAGGTTTGTTCAGCTATGAAGAGAGGTCTGTTCAGTTGACAACAGATATGAAGATTAACTGGATCATAGAAGTCAACTGCTGAGCCTATTCAGATGTGAACATATCAAACTTATTCAGAAGTCAACAAAAGCTTATTCAGAAGACGACAAAGCCTGCAAAGTAAGGGACACAAGGACAACTCTGTCGGTACTTTACAGAACACCTTTGAACGGGAAGAAACTTATGTCCAACGGATTAATTTGAACAGAGGCTATTTATACAAGACGTTTTGAAGATAGAAGATGATGCTGAAAAGAGAGAAAAACAGAGAAGATAGTGGGAAGAATTACAAAGAGGTGAAGCAGTCGACCACCATGGAGAATAAGATAATTGCAAGTGTGGACTGCTGAACTCCATCAGCTTTGAGGAAGCTCTTCCCAGATGTGTGAGATTATGTTTTCAAGAGTTGAGCGTTCACTGTAAACCCCACAAGATAGAAGATGATGCTGAAAAGAGAGAAAAACAGAGAAGATAGTGGGAAGAATTACAAAGAGGTGAAGCAGTCGACCACCATGGAGAATAAGATAATTGCAAGTGTGGACTGCTGAACTCCATCAGCTTTGAGGAAGCTCTTCCCAGATGTGTGAGATTATGTTTTCAAGAGTTGAGCGTTCACTGTAAACCCCACACACACAAAGATTCACTCACACATATATGAGAGATGTGCGAAACAGAATAGTGAGTGAATCAAAACCACAAACCAAATACAACAGATCTCGTCCAAACACGAAGACATTAAACTCTCTGTATGTAGCCTTTCTCACTGAGGCATAAAAGAAGTGATTGAGTGAACACAGCTAAGAGCTGGTGTAGAGTCTAGGAGTTCAACCTTGGGCAGCGAATAAGTCCCAGCTGAGTGGGTTGTACATTCTGATGTATAATCAAAGTCTTCTAGTGGAACCATCCTGAAGAAGGAAGAAGGGGAGACGTAGGATGTTATATCCGAACTTCCAGAAACAAATAGCTGGTCTATTTATTTACATCATTCCGCATTTACTGTTAGCACGCATTGCATAATATTTGAAATCTGTTTTAGCGAGTTTTAAAATTAAAGTTCAGTTCTGGATACTTCCGCTTGGTATTTTATTGCCAATTCAGATCTGTTCTCGGTGCTCATATATGTTCAAGGACACTGAGGTATTGCACCTCAAATCTTGATTGATCAGCTCTCACGGCCCTTCGACCATAGGTGTCCTGGTGAGATCTGATCCTTTCCTGACACTTTCGTTGGTCCTTCATCTTGGTATCCTATCCTTGCTATCAGACACGCATTGCATAGCATGTAAATATATAATCCGTGCTTCATTTGCTATTTTATACTGTTCACCGTGCTGGGGATTGTAACTCCCCTAAATCCTGATTACGTGAGAATGAGTGCATGACTAGGGGGAAAATTGTTTTTAGGAAAATTATGTGTCATTTTATGTGATTAAGTGATGATTTTATGTTTTAATATGTTCATGTCATTTTAGTAGTCTGATTGAGTTCCGGACGCGTGGACGAGAATGGGGACGACCGAGGTGAAAGTTTATTTGAAATTTTTAAGCCCTCATATTTCTAAGAGCTAAAATTTTTTATTAAACAATATTTATGGGAAATAGGATTTTTATGTATATTGGTCGAGGGGAACCCGTTTTCGCCTATACGGGCTATTTTAATGAACTTTACTATATTCTAATAATTTGAGGATTTTATATTACGAAATTATAAGTTTAAAGTTTAATTGTGAGTTTTTTTAGTTAGCATTTTTAATTAGTGGGGGGCTAATGAGGGAAAACTCTTTTTATTTTCCTAACTTAAAATATTGAGAGGGGTCTTTTGGAACATTATTCATTTCTTGCAACCCTAATTATTTTTGAAAACCTTGCCTCCCACTCCTTCTCATCTTTACACCAACCCTCCTCCCTTGTGTTCGAGTTCCATCATTCTTTGGCGAGATTTCAAGGTTGTTCGTCCCAATCTCTTGTCCTTTGCTCTGGTAACGCGTATTACTCATAATTCTCCAAAAAGACACGCTCAATTATTACTTTTTCTCATCATTTAAATCATATTATACTGGTTTTAAATGATGTTTCATGTTTGTATGTGTTATGATACTATCTATCTATGTTTATTGTTTACAATTCATGCATGTATCATGATTTTTACCACGCTTATGATTTCTCCCTTGATGTGCTTTGGTCATGGGCGGTTAAAAGGGCTAAGGTTTGGTCCAAGGGTTTTCCGGTGGTGGTCCAAGGATGAGTGGTGGTGGCTCTACCACCTAGTCGAGCCAAGGCCGATGTGGTTGTCGTCCGTCGAGCCATGCGTGGGGCGCCGCCTTTGCGTGCGTCGTCCGGTTCCTACAGCCCATGGTTCGAGCCATGGCTTGGACTAGGGGGACGATCGAATCTGGTGGGAGGTCCTGCCGGCGGGGTTCCGGCCAAGGGAGGCCGGAACAGGGTGAGCCAAGGGCTGGAATTTGACGCTAGGCGGTGGCGACGGCTAGGGCTTATGTAGTGTTTTGGCCGGTTCGGTTGGGCCAGTTGGGTCGGGTCAGTCGGGGTCGGGTCATATTATTTTAAGACGGGTCGAGTTATTTTATTTCTGAACCGGGTATTTTTATTTTTAAGTTTAAAGTCCAATTAAAGGAAAATGGGCCGGTTATTTAAGTCAACTTTTAAAGTCAAAAATATTCTTTAGTTATTGGCCTAATAAGTTGTACCAAATTTTAAAGCCTGATTTTAGTCAATGGGACAATTATTTTGTCAAATTTTAAGGTCTGGTTTTAAGTTAAGGACCGAGTACTTTTATCAATTTTAAAGTTTAATTTTGTGTTAATGGGTCAAGTCGAGTTTTGGGTTAAGTTACAGTTTAAGATCAAGTATAGGATTCTGGGCTTATTATTAGTGGGCCAGCCTATTGAACCAGTCCTTGACCGGAGGAAAAATGTAAAAGCCCGTAAATATATATTTACGTATATGAATATGCATTTGTTTGAAGAAGATTAAATATATATTGAAGGGCTTAACCTTTTAAGTTGTATATTTTATGACGATCATGCATCATGAAAGTTTTATGAAATGTTAATGGCATGTAAGAAAAGAAAATATTTTTTGAGGGATTGAAGTGGTTTGTGGAAAGTAATGATGAGTGGAATCGGGATACCAGGCCCGATGAACCTCTGTTATTGTTATAACGAGCTTAAGGATCCATGTGTTCACGACATGGTGAAGTGGCAGCATAGAGGTGTGAGGGATCCCGAGGTAAGGTCGGGTGAACTGCATCGCCACGTACGTTGGTTCTTATGATTGATCAATCGTTAATGAATAATGGCTCACACATCATGGATACGACTCACACGTCTTTTACGAGCTTAAGGATCCATGTGTTCACGACATGGTGAAGTGGCAGCATAGAGGTGTGAGGGATCCCGAGGTAAGGTCGGGTGAACTGCATCGCCACGTACGTTGGTTCTTATGATTGATCAATCGTTAATGAATAATGGCTCACACATCATGGATACGACTCACACGTCTTTTATGTTATGTTCATGCCGCATTATGTTATGATATACGATAATGTACTGATACGATTGCTTTTGAGCCATGATTTACGATCATTCATGAATGCACGTTTATAAGTTATTTTAAGATATCTATATGCTCGTGTGCGGTTTATTATATGTACTTTGTTATTATCAGATAGGACATGCTGGGCCTTTAGGCTCACTAGGTTTAAATGGTGCAGGTGATCCTGCTGGCGATATTATGCCGATTGGTGGTGAGGGTCTCTGATCTCCCACTGCAGTTGCTATCCCGTGACCACTCAGATGCTTTTATGTTATTTTAGTAGCCATGTTAAGATTTCCGCAATATTTATTTACTCTGATTTTAAGACAGAATGAATGATGTGATTTTTTTGAGATATTGATTTATTTATGTTTTAAAGTGATGTCGAGGAATAATTTTAATGGTCGACGGATGAATTTTAAAGACTGTTTATTCCGAATTTTATTTCAAAAAAAAAATTTCTAGAGTCCGGTTCGTTTCAGTTGGTATCAAAACGGTGGTTCTGGTAGGGTACTAGTCTGCTACATGGAGCTCAGAAGTCGCACTGTCGGTCTGTAAGTTTTAAGGTTTTACAATTCATGTTTTTGCATGATGCATGTTCTATTTCTGCATTAGTTTCACCATAGGAGTTTAAGAGTTAGACGCATAGTCATGCACTTGGATTTACGTGAAGGGTTTTATGTGCCAGTATGCCTCCCAGACGTGCTAGAGACCAGCAGGAGGATGATGTGAGTCTCCGCTAGGGAGACAAGTTTGTAGCCAAGTATGTCCGACAGTTCGAGCAAGGGTGTCACTTTGTGCCCTCGATCGTGTTGGTGGAGAGTGAGAAGTTGAGGCAGTTCACCAATGGGCTGAGACCAGACATCGGCCACGATGTCAACATGGCAGATGTGACTACGTACACTGCTGCAGTGAACCGAGCTTACCTATCAGAGAGGGACATGGAAGGACATGACGGATGACTTTCAGCGGAAGAGGCAGTTGCAGCAGTCTGCCAGGGGATATTCTTCGCTGCAGCCAGCGAAGAGACCATATCAGGGGCATCCTAAGGGCCCAACTTCTTAGGGACCACAGCAGCAGAGGCCGCAGGGCCAGCAGAGACTGCAGCAGTAGGGGGCCAATGCCCCTAGACTTGGAGGGACACCAGTGTGCAAGGAGTGCCATAAGCAGCACCTGGGACCGTGCATGGCAGGATCAGGCAGGTGCTATCACTGCAAGGAACCGAGGCATATTTCTAGGGATTTCCCTAAGAAGAGACAGTCCACTGGTCGTGTATACGTGGTTGTTAGGATCGAAAAATAGGGGGTGTCTATGAGCTCTGCCACAACTCACGTAGGCTCTCACATAGCCTAGACCCCAACCCCGTATGTTACGTGTATTTTATAGGTTGAAAACCAGCACGCAACTGCGAAACCCCAGATCGGCGTGAAGCTGGACCAACAGCTCTACAAGCTGGTCCAGATTACCAGCTGCTCTGCAAGCTGGTTTAACGAATGCAATCTGGTTTCTTTAAGTCTTGAGCTGTAATAGCTCAGTGTTCTTGAATTTTAGTGCACCGAGATATATATTGAGTTATGGGTTAAAATCATGCGGAAAAAACTCAAACTAAACTCTTATAATCGAAAGCCATTCAACAGTTCTTAGCACGGAAAATAAACATGCAGTGTGTATGAATGTTGGAGCATAAAGCTGTAAGGAAAATACATTGTGATTTGTTATGAAAGTTTGGAGCTGAATCTTCTACGTCTCCCCTTCTTTCAAGATCGAGAAGGATCCACTAGAAGGCTTTGATTACAACGACCCTCGCTGCAACCCACTCCTACGACCAGCAACCGCAAGAACTCCTAGCAACACCACTGCACACCAGCCCGCAAGTTGCGTGTGTCTAAATCACTTCTTTTACGCCTCTGAGAAATGCTACATACACTTATTTAACGTCTCAGTGGAAAGACAATTAGACTTGTTTAACGTCTCTTTCCAAAGACTACAATGGAAGTCATTCTTGTTTTTGATTCACTCAGCTAATCTAATCAGCTCTCTCAAATATGTGAGTGAATCGTGTGTGAGATTTACAGTGTATGCTCATTCTCTCAAATATAAAAGCTCACACACTGGGAAGTGCTCCTGTCCGAGCTAGTTCTTCGATGCCTTCCCAGGATTGTGCTTTTTTCTTTTACATTTTGGTTCGCACAACACCTTTCGACATCTGTTTTCTCAGCACGCTCATCTGTTCATTTGCTTGGGTTGTGCTCTATATATAGCCTGATGCGGAGTTATATCCGTTGGACACCATTTGTAGACGTTTGAAAAGTCTTCTGACATTGTTTTACTTTGCGTCCTTTGTCTTTAAATGCATCGCAGACTTTTCCTCACTTTAAGCACGTGAGCACTGTACTTTGAGAAGAAAATACAACCAAGTTGATTTGAATATTGAACAGCATTTGTCGTATAGCATTATATTCAAATCGTTTTACTCGTAGATTTGATAGCATCTGCCATGCTATCCGGGCTGTTTTGACCTTAACCAGCTTGCCAGCTTATCTCCATTCTGGTTTGTGTTGAGCTTGTCTTTACTTCGAGCTAGTTGCTTCACTGAGCCGTTCAAAGCTCTCTTCTTCTCCTCTCATCTGATCTTGTTTGCAGCTGCTTTTGAGCTGATCTTCATCATCTTCAGAGCTTAGAGTTCCTCTATCTAGCAAATTTCTTCCCCATTTTATGACTGTTCATGAATTTGCTAGATAGAGTCCCTACTTCCTTGATCTGCTCTTGAACTTCTTGTCCAGCTGGTTTGTCCTTAACCAGCTGGTTTTCTGAGCAGACTCTTCATTTGAGTTGTTCTCTAAGCTGGTCTGCTTCAGAGTTCTTCTGGATCAATGCTGAGTTGTGGCAGTGCGCCCATATAGCTCGCATATTTCCATACCAGCTTGGCTCAATTGAGACTGATCGAGTACCCCCGGCATACAGATTCTTCCTCATCTCCATCTACAGGGGTCTCCTCAAGCTTGTTCAGCCTCTTATTGAAACAGCTCGCATGTCTCAGCTGACCTCCCAACTGGTCCTTCAACTGGTTGCTCAGCTGAGTTCGTCGTACTGTGCTAGTGATCTGATCTTCACTTGATCACTACGCTTGTACTCGGCTTCGCACTCAATCACTGCCCTTGTACTCTGCACTTTATCTGCTCTTGAATCATTCTGCACTTCATTGCATCCCACTGCGCTTGATCACTGCACTTCAACTGCTGCTCTGGACTCGCTCTAGAGTCAAACTGGTTAACCAGCTTGAAGTTCCTTGCATCCAAAACTCTTCTGCTTGTCCAGCTCGGGCGTCCCCTCACTGTTCCAGCAGAGATATATTCAACCAGACTAGCTTGGGAGTCCCCTCGCTGGACCATTTTGGATATCTCCCGATTTCCTTAATCAAGTGCACTGTGAATTTCACAAAAGCCATTAGTCAAATATAAGCAGGTTTTGTGTCAATCAGAATTCATATTAGAGATCTGTAGAAATAGATCCAACAGTGCTGCAGGCGGAGGCCGCAGATCCAGACACGACACTGATCATAGGTATTCCGTTTTAGAATCTCCATCATTCCTGTAATCCTGGAATTGTAGCATGTGTTGTGTTCTAAATTGCATGATGAGTTTGGAACTGTTAGAAGATTCTATGCTTTAGGTTGCTAGGTTAAATCTAAGTAGACCTGTTAGACCTTCTAGAACTTGCCTTGGGAACTTAGACGGATAGGGCTAGCGAACCTAGAAATGTTTTAGGAATTTAAACTATTTATTGAAATCTAGATTGATGGTAAACGCGTGCATGTGTTGATGTTTCAATTTCAGGCAGGATCCATGTTTTAGGTGTCACTACCATTTCCTTGCTAGATTCAGGGGTGACTCACTCGTTCATCTCGAGTGTTTTCGTCCAAAGGATGAACATTACACCGGAGATCTTGGGTGTGGCTCTCGCAGTGGCGATCCCGTCAGGACAGGAGTTATCAACGGCCAGTGTTGTTCATGGATTGGTGATGATGTTTCAGAGCATGCAGTCAAGGCAGACCTGATCATATTGCCGATACAGAGATTCGACCTTATTCTAGGGATGGACTAGTTGACCGAGTATGGAGCAATGATTAATTTCCATCAGAGGTCAGTGCTGACCAGGCCGCCAGGGCAGGATACTTTTCTCTTCGAAGCAGCGAAGGGACCATGGAAGCCAAGATTTATCTCTTTTCCACAGGCTAGGATGCTAGTTGAGCTTCGATGTCAGGCGTTCTTGGCCAGTGTTACCACTTCAGTAGATTCAGAAGGCCCTTCACTGTCTGAGGTGGAGGTAGTCATGGAATTTGCAGATGTTTTCCCCGATGACGTTGTGGGAGTTTCGTCGGAGCGAGGGGTGGAGTTTTCGATTGAGCTGGTGCCAGGTACCGTGCCCATCTCTGAGGCACCGTACTGACTGGCTCCTATCGAGATGAAGGAATTGAAGGAGCAGATTCAGGAGTTGCTCGACAAAGGATTTATTCGCCCTAGAGTTTCTCCATGGGGCGCACCAGTACTGTTCGTGAAGAATAAGGATGATAGTATGAGGTTGTGCATCGACTACCGGGAGTTGAACCGGGTCATAGTCAAGAAAAAATACCCACAACCGAGGATTGGGATTTATTTGATCACTTGCAGGGAGCTTCGGTTTTCTCTAAGATTGATTTGAGATCTGGGTACCATCAGTTACGGGTCAGAGAGGAGAACGAGTCCAAGACTGCATTCCGGACGCGTTACGGCCACTATGACTTTTTGGTGATGCCGTTTGGACTGATGAATGCCCCACCGATCTTCATATCTTTGATGAATCGGGTTTTCAGACAGTACTTAGACCATTTCATCATCGTATTCATCGACGACATCTTAGTCTACTCGAGGAGCTTAGAGGAACATAGACAGCATTTGTAGACCGCACTGCAGACACTGCGAGAGCACAAGTTGTATGCTAAGTTCAACAAGTGCGAGTTTTGTCTTGAGCAGGTGGCGTTTTTGGGGCATATCATTCTAGAAATGGGATTTCAAGCGACCCATCAAAAGTCGAGGCAGTACAAAACTGGGGGATTCCAAAGAATGTAGCAGAGATTCGCAGTTTCTTGGGTTTATCCGGATGCTATCGCAAGTTCATCAAGGGCTTCTCTTCGATTTCAGTTCCCTTGACAGCCCTGACCAAGAAGAATTTGAAATACGTGTGGAGTCTCGAGTGTCAGAGGAGCTTCGATCAGTTGAAAGAGGCCCTAACTTCAACGCTAGTCTTGTGATGCTAGTGGAGCAAGAGGAGTTTGTGGTTTATACTGATGCTTCCCTGAGAGGTTTAGGTGCAGTTCTGATGCAGGGTGGCAGAGTCATTACGTATGCGTCGAGATAGCTGAAGAGTTATGAGAAGAATTATCCGACACATGATCTAGAACTTGCAACAGTAGTGTTCGCACTGAATATTTGAGACAATACTTGTACGGTGAGAAGTGTCAGATTTTCACCGACCATAAGAGCCTCAAGTACTTCTTCACCCAGAAGGAGCTGAATATGAGGCAGCGCAGATGACTGGAGTTGGTTAAGGACTACGATTGTGATATTAGCTACCACCCGGGTAAATCTAATCTGGTAACAGACGCAGCCGGAAGACTTTAGTGGTGGCATGCTTATCAGTTGAGCAACCTAAGCCAGGCTTAGATTCAGAGATTCGGGTTGGAGTTTTATTCAGGGGGTTGTGCACCTAGTCTAGCAGCGCTCACAGTTCAGCCAACTCTTTGAGATCGGATTAGGGACGGTCAGGCCATAGACGAGCAGTTGCAGCAGTGGATACAGAGGGATGAGGCCAGAGGCCGGGGTCTATATATAGTTGAGGATGGGATCATTCGTTTTAGGGGTCGTATGTGGTTGTTGAATACTGAGCAGTTGAGAGTGGAGATTTTATCAGAGGTCATGCATCGACGTACTCCATTCACCCAGGGAGTACGAAGATGTACAGAGATTTGCAGACTCTTTATTGTTGGCCGGGGATGAAGAAGGACATCGGGAGATTCGTATCCGAGTGTTTGACCTGTCAGTAGGTCAAGGCAGAGCACCAGCGACCAGCAGGGTTACTACAGCCGCTCCCTATCCCTGAGTGGAAATGGGAGAACCTTATGATGGATTTTGTGGTTGGATTACCCAGGAGTCCCAGAAACTACACGAAGTTTTGGGTGATTGTGGATCGACTCACCAAGTCCGCGCATTTCCTACCGGTGAAGACCACTTTCACCTTGACACAGTATGCAGAGCTATACATTAGAGAGATTGTTAGGCCTCACGGCATACCAGTCTCTATTGTGTCAGATCGGGACAACAGGTTTACATGCAGGCCCGTGCACACGACAGAGATTAACCACTCAATTAACAACTATGGAAGCATTTAAAAAGTGGTTAAAATTTTTTCGCTTTGGTCTGACTTAGAAAACATAATTTAAAATTACACTTATACTCAAAATATTTGTTTTACAACAACCCAAAAGCTGAACACCAGCAGCTGCAGATAACAAATACAAGTATCGAGTATCCCAAAACAATACAAACTCAAATCAGCAATAGAACATCCACACGGGGCATTCCTCGGCGATGACTTTAATACATAATCAAAAAATATAGGTAACTGGGACACTTTATCCACCACTCGGGGCACCACCAGCTGCGTCATCTCCACGACCAACTGAGAAGCCTGGGAATCCTGAATAACACATAGCCAACCAAAACAACCAGCCCCAGAGGGACAGGGGTCAAACCCCAGTACGGAGAGCGATTTAAAATAGCAAATAGACAGCAACAGATATAAATACATGTGCTATGCATGAAGCAGGATGCAAGGGCAACATGCTACAAACAAATCAGGAAGTCAAAGGAGCTCAAGGACCAGCTCAGCAGCTGTCAATTAGATCGAACAAAGGGTAATGGACATGAAGCATGCGAGAGCGTGGTAGCTATCCACTCGTCTCAACACACTGTACCAGAGCATAAACCAGATCACTGAACCTACTGTTGCCAAAGCTCATGAGAGTGTGATAGCTATCCACTCGTCTCATAGCGGCTAACAACTAAACCAGCAGGGAGATGAGGAGCACGGTGTTGTCGCTCGTCCTCAATAACAGCATCCCGGTACACACGGGTTAGCAAAACAACAAACAGCTAACATATATGAGCTCAACAGGAAAGATGCGTGTATGCAATTACAACGACGTGCAACAACCAGCACAGAATAGAGGTAAACAATAACAGCACATAGCATACACTGCACAACATACCAGCAAGAATACATAAATATCCATGCTTATCCCAAAGCTGTAATACTAGCTCAAATTCGGATCTTAGCTTCTCTGCTACAATTACCACAACAGGGGTCCCGATCTGAAACCTGATTATACAATAACAACTCAGGGACAGTAAGCACAGAACTACGAAAGCCACCAGCTCAATCGAGCTCTATCCTACCCTTAGAACACAATAGCTGGCTCTAAACGAAGTATAAGGTAGGATCTAACACTTACTTGAAAGCACTACCTCAATGGAAGAACCAATCGACCGGAACGCAAACAGATAACACACTTTAGCTTCTTCCCGTTCTTCTTCTAGCTAATCAAAGACTTCGAAAGTGGTAGTAATGGAAGCGTCTTGGCAAGGGGAACTCAACGCTACAAATCTTGCTCCAATCGGAGTTGTCTACCGCCAGCAATCGGAAGAAATCAACCACGGTGAATAGTAAGGGTTTCAGTTACAGTAGGGGGTATGTTTACGGGGAGAGATATTTTCTAAGTGTTGTAAAACAATGGCGTTCGTCTGGTCTAAGTCCTCTATTTATACTACAACAGAGCACAAAACTTGTACCAGCTCAGATCTGAACACTATACCAGATCTGACTCTACGCTATACCAAATCTGACTACCACCAAACGGCGTCGCACAGGAGTCTCACTCAGATCTGACCAGCTCACAACCAAATCTGGTTTTTCAAAACAGCATCGCACCACCATCCAGTTCTCCGTTTCAACCAGAGGTACTTCTCCGTTGGATAACACCTTGAAACTTCTGAAACATCTATCCTGCTCTCTACTTAACTAGCTGGTGCACTTAGCTGCTCGCACCCGCTAGCAGACCCTGTTTCCCCCAGACTTCACATCCATAACAGATCACACGCACTGTCCAGATTATACTTTGGTTGACTCACATGTGTCATCCAACTAGCGCTAACATGGGTACACTTAAACGGCGTCGCATCGCAACCCAGATCCGGATGAACAGATCTCACACATTCAAATATGATCACAAACACTGTCCAGCACATAATACACTCAACCAACGTCTACTGGTCACCTGAAACAACGTCGCACTACCTTCCGGTCTGGACAACCCGGAACCGGTCTCACCAAATTACAAACCGAACCGATCCACGTAGCGCTACCGGATTTTATCTCTTCAAAACTGGAAATACGCAAAATATACTATGCACAAGACCACGAATTTCTCTCTAACACTCACCAGGAGGTTACTTACCAAAGTCACAAAATAACTGGAAAGCAATAGCAAGAAGTCTAGCTACTGAAGTTAATGCAATATCTACTCAAACAAATGAGGCCATTCACGATGCATCTTCTCCTCTAACTCACACGTAGCTTCTTCCCTACCATGCTTGCTCCATTGGACCATCACCAAAGGAATGGTCTTTTTCCTGAGCTGTTTCTCCTTCGTGTCCAAAATCTGCAAGGGATACGCAACATAACTCAGCGTCTGATCCAGCTCCACCTCGTCAGTTCGTAGCACATGAAAAGGATCCGGCTCATACTTCCTCAACATAGACACGTGAAACATATCGTGTAAGGAGGACAGCTCTGGTGGAAACAACAAAGGATAAGCCAAAGGACCGATCCCTTCTACAATTTCATAAGGTCCAACATAATGAGGAGCTAACTTTCCCTTGTGTCCATATCTCATAACACTTCTGAAAGGAAAAACTTTCAAGAATACTCGATCACCAACTTGAAATTCTAAAGGCCGAAGCCGGCGGTTTGCATAACTGCTTGGAGATATTGTGCAGCCTTCATATGCTGTCGAATCAGATCAACCTGATCTCTCATATGCTGCACAAATTCAGGAGAAGACAGCTGCCTCTCCACCACTTGTTCCTAACAAATTGGCGACCTGCACTTCCTACCGTACAATGCTTCAAACGGTGCCATTCTAATCGTTACTTGGTAGCTGTTATTGTAAGAAAATTCCACCAGCGATAATGAATCCTGCCGGCTACCACTGAAGTCCATAACAACGGCTCGCAACATATCTTCCAAGGTCTGTATCGTTCTCTCAGATTGGACATCGGTTTGGGGACGATAGGCTGTACTCATAGCCAATCTGGTGCCTAAAACTGCTTGTAAGCTCTTCCAAAATCTGGAAGTGAACCTCGGATCCCGGTCTGAAACTATGGATACAGGCACTCCATGCAACCAAACTACGAAATAGATGTACAGTTTCACCATTTTCTTCAAGGAAATTGTCATATTTTAGGGAATTAAGTGAGCTAACTTCAAAAGTCTGTCAATTACTACACAAACAGCATCACATCCTCGGCTGGAACGAGGAAAATGGGTCACAAAATCCATAGATATATGCTCCCAATTCCATTGGGGCACTTCTAAACTCTACAATAGTCCACCAAGTCTCATCCTTTCCATTTTAACTTGCTGACGATTCAAACAACGAGCAACAAAATCAGCAATATCTTTCTTCAAACCTGCCCACCAATAGTGCGGTTTTAAGGCATGATACATCTTCCTTGAACCAGGATGGACACTATGACGACTACAGTGAGATTATTTTAGGATCATTTCCCTCAAATCAATCAAATTAGGCACAACCAACCTGCCTCGAAACCTCAAACAACCATCATCTGCGACAGCGTAATCCTCCAGCTGTCCAGCTTGAGTCTTCAACTTCAACTCATTGATATAAGGATCTGTCCTCTGAGCTGCCCTAATATCCGAAACAATCTATGGCTCGACTTGAAAAGATGACACCCCAACATAGTCATCACCTGGGTAAAAACGCCAACCAGTAGTGCTCAGATTCTCATAGACCTTAGAGATATTTAGCTATGCAAGCATCAACACTTGAGATTTCCTGCTAAGTGCATCAACAACTACATTCATTTTCCCAGGCTGATACTGAATCTCGCAATCAAAATCTTTAAACAACTCCAACCATCTACTCTGCCTCATATTCAAGTCGGACTGTGAAAAGAGGTACTAAAGACTCTTGTGGTCAGTTTACACCACAAACTATTCTCCATAGAGATAGTGGCGCCAAATCTTCAAAGCAAAGACAACGGCCACCTCCAAGTCATGAACTGGGTATCGAGTCTCATGGGGTTTCAACTGACGGGAAGCATAAGCAATGACTCGAACATGTTGCATCAAAACGCAACCCAATCCACTAAGCGAAGCATCAGAACATACCACAAAACCTCCTGAACCCGAAGGTAACGCTAACACTGGCGTTGTAGTTAGCTTCTCTTTGAGCAATTAAAAGTTGTTCTCGCATTCTTCCATCCAAACAAATCTCTTGTCTTTCTGGGTCAGCTGCGTCATAGGCTCAGCTATACTAGAGAATCCTTCTATGAAGCGTCGATAATAGCTAGCCAATCCCAAAAAGCTACGAATCTCTGAAACGATCTTGGGACGTTCCCAGTTCACTACGGTCTCTACCTTACTAGGATCAACAGATAAACCTTCAGCCTAAATGACATGACCTAGAAACACCACTTTTGTAACGCCCCAAAATCTATAGGACCACATTTATGCATTTTATGGATTTTATGGGCCAAATTTGCAATTTTAAACGTTATGTATTTGCTGATTTATTGATTTTAGAAAGTAAGATGTGTTGCGGCTGGTACCAGCAGATGAATCCAAAGAGCGATGCACGAGCTGGTTTTAAATCGATTGAAAAATTATTTTTAAGGAAGACAAATGATTTCTTTTGAAAAAGGTTTGGTGTTTTACAAATTAAAATGATATGAAGGGAATTTTACTATATTTTATAAGTGTGTCATGCTTGATTTCACAAGTAGGTTGCCACTAATCCCTTTCATATAAAAACCTGTTTTCAAAGTAAGATTTTCATCATTTGCAAAGAAAAGTCTTAAAGTGTTCTTCAAAATATTTCCAGAAGAGTTCGTGTGTTGCTCAAGGAGAAGATTTCTGCAGGAATTAGTTGATGTCGCAAAGCTTTGTTAAAGGCAAGTAAAAGCTGATCCTTTGCTACACCATTTGAAGAATATATTGTTGTTTTTATGGATCTGCTTTCCTGCATGTTTAAAATACGTTGAAGTTATTGTTTAAAATGATTTTATACATGTTCAAAGAAAAGAAGATGGGTTCGGAAAATGATGTTTTGATGTTTATGATGC
>KQ993021.1:12329-38531 GCA_001598015.1 Dorcoceras hygrometricum
TCCTCAATATCAACCGCATTGTTCACAGCTTCCATAAAGGTCGCTGGGGACCCAGACAACACCATCCGGTAAAGATCAGGTCTGAGACCCTTCAAAAACTTGTTCCTCGTTGTCCGCTCTTTGTTCGCTACATGCGGCATGTACACTAGAAGCGCAGAAAACTGCCTCGCGTACTCAGCCATGCTCATCGTTCCTTGGTTCAGGTTATCAAACTCACTCTCTCGGCTGCTGTAGTAGGACTCAGGGGTATACTCTTGTCGAAACGCCTCACAGAAGCTCTCCCAAGTAATCACTGCCGCACTATCACGAAGGATCGAGAAGTACCCCTCCACCAGCGCTGCGCGTTATCCCTCAATTGCAGCACTGCCAACTTCAGTCTCTTTTCAGGAGCGTACACCAAAGTATCAAACAGCTCCTCCATCTGAACTAGCCAAGCCTCAGCCGAAGCACCACCCTCGGTAGCAGCAAAAGTCGGAGGGTTCGTACGCTGAAATCGAGCTAAAACTAGTTCCATCTCACCTATCCGTCGAGTCACATCATCCACCCGATGAACATCCTCATCACTATCTGGAGCCCTAGACCCTTCAGCGGAACGTCAAGATCTACCTCATCTCGGCGGCATCTACACAAGTCTAGAGGTAAGGCTAACAACAGATATAACATCAAGGCAGATAATAATCACGTAAGTCACAGAGTCAATCAAAAATCAAATCAAAACTCTGTTCCTAGACTGGAGTGTGATCAAAAGAAATCGAGCTTATCCCAGTTTAAGCACTGATACCAAAAATTTCAGGCCCCGTGCTAATTACTCACACTTAACACATAATAAATGCAAAAACACGGAAGCCAAAACTCAGGGCTTAAAAATTTTTCGAAATAGGTTTGGCCTGAATTCAAAATCATACATTCAAAATATCGATAATCAAAATATAATTTATCTCAAACTTATACAATCAGGTAACATCAACTCTCAAATCATAAACAGATCCCCAAATACATAAAATCACGGGGCATCCCCCGGATCAATTCATAATACAATATACTGGGACTCAAGGAAACGGGGATCGACCAGCTGTACCACCACTCTGTCCAGCTTGGTTACCTGAAGATCCTGAAAATGGGCAACAAGGACCCAAAACACAAAAGCAGGAAAACAAAATACGAGGTCAAGCCTCAGTACGAAGAGCTATCAAAACAGCAACACATGCAACATGCCATAAATCAATGCTATGAATGCATGAGGGCTATCAAAGAATCGGATAGCTAGACCAGTAAGTCAACTGGCACATCAATCAGTCGAGTCTCTATACCACGCACAGCAAGTCAGCCGGTGGAAATCCTCGGTCATCGACCAGCTGTACCACCACTCTGTCCAGCTTGGTTACCTGAAGATCCTGAAAATGGGCAACAAGGACCCAAAACACAAAAGCAGGAAAACAAAATACGAGGTCAAGCCTCAGTACGAAGAGCTATCAAAACAGCAACACATGCAACATGCCATAAATCAATGCTATGAATGCATGAGGGCTATCAAAGAATCGGATAGCTAGACCAGTAAGTCAACTGGCACATCAATCAGTCGAGTCTCTATACCACGCACAGCAAGTCAGCCGGTGGAAATCCTCGGTCTGTGATATTCCGGGCCCGTCAACCCATCACAGCTCGGTAGTAGACGCTTGAATCCGGCAGTCACCACTCCGATGATAGCGTTGGACTATTCCGGCATGACACATCAGTCGTCCAGTCGCAACGTGACTCTCAATCAGGTTTATCAACCAAATCTGTCAGGATCAATATGTATGCATGTATGCCAATCAATAATCAATGCATAATTCATACAATCAATACAATAAAACAGCATGCAAATCAATAAATTCCACACACTATTTCACGTAGCAATCACAGTAGCAGGCCAACAGATTTCATAGCAGGGAAATACAGCCATGTTCACACTTCAATCCATTAAGAGCTGCTCAATTCGCACCTCAACTGCTTCAATATACCTCAATAGGCTTCACAAACTACGGCCAGCAACTAAATCAAGTCCACGGCCCTTGAAGCTTCACAGCAAAGCTCAACAAAATCCTGGGAGCTGAAATCTGTTTCAAGGTCTCGAAATTCAGCTTAACTCAAGCACAATTCTAAGCCTGAACATTCTAATACCTACGGCCAGAACTAACCTCAAGTTCTAAACATCTACGTAGGTATTAACTATAAGAACAGAGCTCAAATCAACGAGAAATGCTCACCCAAAAGCTCACGCTAGCAGGAGAAACACATGGCACAGATTTCTCCAAAAGCTTCGAACACTGACAGCTTCACGCTTCCACTCCAACGTTAATTCAGGGTTCGAAAAGGGTAACAATCGAAAGATCTAAGCTAGGAGAGTCCAACGCCACCAAGATTGTCAAAAACAGAGACTGTAAGTGACGAGAATCGACGGTGGAAAGTTACGGTGAACAGTAGCAAGTCGAGGGTTTCAATAGGGAAGAGGATAAGAAATATCGGGTGTAAAATATTCTAAGTGTAACTCAACACTTGTATCTATATCCTAAATTAAATCGCTACTGTCTAAGTCAAACAACGGTGAACAGTAGCAAGTCGAGGGTTTCAATAGGGAAGAGGATAAGAAATATCGGGTGTAAAATATTCTAAGTGTAACTCAACACTTGTATCTATATCCTAAATTAAATCGCTACTGTCTAAGTCAAACACCGACAAAAACAGATTCCTGCCACTTAAATTTGCGCCAAACAGATCTCTCAACATCGCTACTAACCACCAGATTCCAGCGTTAACAACAAACGCTCACTCGCAAGTCAAAAAGACAGCGTTTCAGTGACATCTGGTCTCTCCAAAGGTAGCACAAACCAGATCTCTCGCTCGTGAAATACAAATCACGCTAAGTGCTGGAAATCCAAAACGACGACGCAGCAACTAACTGGAACGACGCCGCATCACTCAAAACAGATCTCTCCTCGACACAACGCTAGCGCTCAAAACAGATTCCTCAACTAAGCGCGCTATACCAGATGTCAACTCCACATGTTGACCAACACGTGAAATCTGCTTACGTCAGCAGATCTCTTCACGCGAACTATCCCCCGCGTTCAATACAACGAAACCAGATCTCTCAATCCAGCGATCACCCGCTACAGTTCCGTTGACTAAAGTTGACATCTGAAAATCACGAAATGCAAACGCAGCACTATCGACTATCCAGATCTCACCAAAACGATAGCGTTTTACCTACCTCTCGCGGAAAAACACGATAACACTCAGGGAAGCCAGATTTCTATCAAAATTTAATCAATTCGTTCCCAATTCTCAATCAGATTTCACCCGAACTAAAATCTGGACAACTCCAAATAGAGATCTGAATTTCCTCAAATCAGATTTCACCAAAAATTCGAAATTCCATAAATCAAAAACCTTAATTCCCGTGACTAATCTAACCCAAAATCTGATTAATCACAAATATTGAAATCTGATTCCTCACACAGAGTGTTTCTGCTACTGCTGATATGCTGGAGGTTCGGAAGGAGATTAAAGCAATTGATGCTAAGGTCACATCGTTGGATGAGCAAGTGGCCGCTACTCGAAATGATTTATTAGAATTTCGTGCCCAAGCCCAGCAGACTCTTAATATTGTTACCAACCAACTGAGCGAACTTGTTGATTATATAAACCGTGGTGGTAATGACAAAAAGGGGGAAGTGAGTAGCAGCCGCCCACCACCTGATGATCAAAACAGAGGAAGTGGCAATACAGGTGGTGGTGGTGGTACTGATAGAAACATTGTGGAAAGACTTATTACTGCTGATAGAGAAAGATAAAGGAGCAGAAGGAACAGAAGTGGATCCTACAAAAGAAGAAGATACTAGGATAGAACAGTGGTTGAGTCCTTGTACAAATATTTTGTACTATTTCTCAGTTAATGAAATTTATGATTTCAGCAGATGTTTGTGCAATTTATTTTTGCTCATTCATTTTAGTCTTTCGGCTGCTAGTTTTGTCATCAACAAAAAGGGGGAAATTGTTAGGATAAAATTTATTAGTTTTGGTGATAACAAAATAAGACTAGTTGCTACTGGAAAATCAGCCGGTGAATTTAACAGGAGAAAATTTTCAGTCGACGGGTGGTATCTCAGCAGATGGAGATTCTCTTCAGTAATAAACATATATCAGCCGTTGGAACAATCAGTCGTTGGTTTGTTTTCAACAGTTGGACTTTTTAGAGGTAACCAACAGTTGGATTCTTCCAGGGCAATCAGCAGTTGCATTACTTGCAGGCACAAGCATTTGAGAGTTAGCGTGTTTTGTTAAGGATTTCAAAACGACAGCGTTTGTATAAGTCAAAGCGACAGCGTTCAAATATTGAAACGACAGCGTATTGAACTAGCGCTAGGATTTAGTCGTTAGAGTTTGCGTTGGTATTCCAGCAGTTGCATTCTTCAGAGGAATTCAGCATATAGTTGTTCACCTCAATAGTCAATGTAATTCAGCAGACAGGCACTCAAATCAGCAGATGGCTACAGTATTCTTTTGATCCAGTTGCTGCTTCTCTTAATCGTTGTAACCAGCAATAAGGGAGATATTTATAGTGATCAGCTGGTGCATAACTTTTGGGCATTGAAGCTATCAGCCGTTGCATATCTTTCAGAGGTACAAGTAATCAGTTGTTGCATAAACGATGAATCGATTCAAACGTTCATATCAGAGGAAATCAAAGGTGGAGATTGAATCGTACATGTGCTTTAAATGAGGAGACAGTATCAGTACTATGTTAGGTATATAGTACACTGTATCAGAGGGCGGTTTACGGCATTTGCAAAAATATGGAGAGACGCCAAATTTTCTCTGACATAGTGCGACTTGCCTCTTGGTGGAGCAGGATTTACGGCGTACGATTTGACAAAAATTCAAAAGGAGATTTTGTTGCCTTGGGAGAAATTAATGACCGTTGAGAACGAAGACTATAAATAGCAGAAGTTTGGATTGAAGAACTCTCTCGCTCTCGCTATTGTTTACTTGCCGTCACTCTGCTAATTTCTAGTCTCAACCTTTCTCGAGCTTATACTCTACAGAAGCCATTTTCACAAAGCTCAATCACTCGAAGAAATTCAACCGTTGATCTTCATAGATAAACCTTCGAGCCATCCTCTGATTCACCTTAGTTGAATCGATTTGCTTGTATAAGAAATCAGAGGATTTACAGTCTCATAGCATTGTATTCATTGTTATATCATTTGAGTTTGTAACGAACGTGCTCCTTAAAGCCGTTCGAAAAATATCATTCATTTGTAAAACCAGCAGCTGCGTCTGCGCTTTAGGTTGTGGTGTTGCTAGGAGTTCACTTTGAGCGAGGCTCGGTGACTGGGTGTTTTGCAGAAGGCCTGTAATCCAACAAATCTTCTAGTGGAACCTTTCTGAAAAGGAAGAAGGGGAGACGTAGGATATGTATATCCGAACTTTCAGAAACAAACTCTTGACCTTAATCTTTTACTTAACGCATCTATTTATTGACTTACTGTTCACTGATCGATTGGCTTATTTCCGCACAATATTTGTTAGCCAAAAGATCAGAAGCTAAACTGAGATACCTTAAATCTGGTAACTTGGATTTAAGTTAATCGAGGCGCTTGTTAAATTGTTTTAAGGGTTTCAAAAATTTAAAATAGTAGGAGTTCATTCAACTCCCCCTTCTGAACTCCTGCAGTTGTTTTCGAACCATATTGATCCTATCAATATCAGATCTCCACCGTTCAGATTTTACTTCGTTATGTCTTGCATATTGTTTCCAAATTTCATTCTAATCCAACGGTTTTAAAAATCCTTTGCACTAATTCTGTACAGATTCCATACGAGAAATCTGCAGCTCTTGTCCATCACTTAGAAACGGTTACAAATTTCCTTGAAAGCAGATCTTGACCGTTCAAAAGTTATTTCATCATATTTCATATATGATTTTCAAAATTAATCCTGATCCAAAGGATATCTTACCAAAATATCTTTTCAATTTTACTGTATCGACTATTTACGATAAAATTATAGCTTCGATTCACCGTCCCGATATGGATTCAAATGACTTACAAATTCGATCTTTTCTGTTCACAATTTATTTATTTTCCTTTTGTGAACATTCCAACCAACTTTGGACTTGATCCGACAGTTTCGTATACCAAATACTCTTATGAAATATCGGTGATTTTCATAATTATGCAACTTCAGAAAATCTCTACATTCGTGATCCTCTTCTAGTGGAAACCAGATACTGAATCAAGCACTGCCACCATATTTCTCTATTTTGAGCAGTAATCAAGTAAGTGGGCTTTTGTTATGCATTAATTCTAAAATATTATATGGTATTCATGCTACATACTGTCTTGAATTATAATTCGAGTTTTCGTTTCGTGTCCAATTCATGCTATGATCGATGCTCTGTTTTAGCACTGATATTTCTATCGTAATAAATCAATGACTTCTATGTTACCTGTCAGATTTATGTGCGCATTGATGTCATCGTGTGGTGTGTCCAGTGCTGGCTGGTTATCAGCTGAATATCGAATCTGTGCCATGTTATCACTTGAGTCATCAAAGTTGGTTGATTCCAGACGTGAACACAAGTCATTTAAGCTCGCAGCTGAACTGGATAGAAAACTGGTGTCGTCGAATACGACGTGAGCTGATTCTTCAACCGTCAATGTAACGCCCTGAAATCCAGATTACGTAGAAATGGGTGCATGACTAGGGGGAAAATATTTTTAGATGATTACATGCCATCTTTCATGATTTATTTATATTTTATGCTGCATGGTGTGCATGTGTTGTTTTTGAGCCTGTTTGAGTTACAGACGCGCGGACGAGATTAGGGTCGACCGGAATAAAAATGATATGAATATTTTACTTTAAGCAACTATTTTTGAAAATTAGGATTTATAAAACTATTTTGTAGGGGAACCCGTTTTTCATCTATACGGGCTGGTATATTGAGTTTTTAGGTGTTTTGAAATATGAGGAGGCCTTGATTTCGAAAATATTAAATTTTTAAAGCCAAGATAGAGTTTTGATTATCTTTTCAATTAAATGGAGGGGCTAGTATGTCTTTTTCCACCTCCTTCACTTAATTAAATCATTAGGGGTCAAAAGTCTCATTCATTTTCTTAAACCCCACACTTTAATCAAACATAGCCCCCATAAAACATCACCAGCCGTCCCCCTCCTCTCCCCATAGCAAAATTTCGAAATTCCTCCATTCTTGGTCAAGTTTGGTGATCCAAAGCCGGTGGTGCCCCGATCTCGCGTCTACAACGTTGGTAACTCGCAAATCTCTTCTCCAACCAAACCAGACATGTAATATATATTCATTTTCTCACCATTAAGGCGTATTAAGTTGTTTTTAATGAAAACTTGCATGAATTGTATGTGATTTGTTTAGATCTATGCATAACGTTTGAGATCCATGCATGTTTCACAGTTTTCAAAACGTTTTTGATTCGTTTCTTGTGATTCTTCGGTCATGGTCGGTTCATGGGGCTTAGTTTTTTGTCCAAGGATGGTCCAGGTAGTTAGTACATCCAGTTAGGATAACGTAGGTCCAAAGGGAAAGCGATTTGGTCAAGAAAGCTTACTATGGCTTAAGCTTACGGGCGTCGGTTTGGTCACATACTGTATTGTTTTTGCGTTTATTCCAGTACCTATTATATTGAGGGTGATGTAGGTCGAAGCAGAGAGTGATCTGGATAAGAAATAGATTTTTAATGATTTTTACCGTTTTGTCGCTCGATGTGAGTCGTGTCGGGTCATTTTTGTGAAAAATTAAGATTTCGAATCTTACGGGGTGCTAAAGTTCGTGGATGATTTTATTTGATGTAAGCATATTTTAAGATGTTTTCCAGCATTTTTAGAATTTATTTGATTTATAGAATTTTTGGCAAAGAAATAGATTTTTAATGATTTTTACCGTTTTGTCGCTCGATGTGAGTCGTGTCGGGTCATTTTTGTGAAAATTAAGATTTCGAATCTTACGGGGTGCTAAAGTTCGTGGATGATTTTATTTGATGTAAGCATATTTTAAGATGTTTTCCAGCATTTTTAGAATTTATTTGATTTATAGAATTTTTGGCAATTTCGAATATTTTAAAGTTAAAATTTTAAAGTCAAAATCCTTTTATTTATGGGCCTAATGCTTTTATCAAATTTTAAAGTCAAAATCTTTTTTTATGGGTCTAATACTTTTATCAAATTTTAAAGTCAAATTTTGGTCCTTGGGATTTTATTTGCTCAAATTGATCAACGTGTTTTTATTTAGTCAAATTTTAAATGTTTGAATTTTTAGCAAAGGATGGAGTAAATTAGAAATTTTAAAGGTTTAATTTTATGTCTTCGACCGGCCGGTTCAATTGGACCGATGTGGCTGGTTCGATTGGACCGGGTCGGTTCGTCGTGTGTCGAGTCAAAATGTTTTAAAGTTGGTCGAGTTATTTTAATGTCGGACCAGTTATTTTAATTTTAAATCAAATGTCCAATTTTAAAGAAAATAGACAGAAGGTCAAAATTGAGTCAAACCTTTTAAATTAATTAAGGTTATGTTTTTTAAGTTTTGATCAAAATTGGTGCCTTTGGAATTTTATTGGAGTCCAAATCGATTTTTGGGATTTAATTTGGTCAAAATCGGTCTTTTGGTCAAAATCAGATTTTGAGGTCAAAATTGATTTAAATTGATTTTAAAAGTCAAAATCTATTTTTAATAAGTCCTAATTGATTTCTAGAAGTCGAAATTGAGTTTAATTAGTCCCTTTTAGCCTTGATTTTTTTGAAATCAAAATTTAGTTTATAGGAAAAAATATTTAAAAGAGGTGAACATTCGTTCCATCGACTTAATTTAGAGTGATGTTTAGTCCAGTTGTAGTGGACCGAGCTCCTGAACCAATCCTTGACCGAAGTAGAAAAATTTATAAGCCCGTAAATGTATAATTAATCATATATGCAGTATGCTATGTACGTAATGTTTTAAATGAAAGAATTAATTATACGTTAATGGGCTAAGTTTTAAATGACATGGTTTTTAAGAAATTCACGCATCATGAGATTTTACGAAACGATCATGCATGTCTCTTTTTAAGTTAAAACACGAGGGATTGAAGTGATGTGGCAAAGATTTATGATGGGAGTTAACCGGGTAGCCGGGACCGGGGATCCCCTGTTTTTAGGTATGATTATAGGGCCGATGGATCCTCGTGTGATATCGGGGTGAAGTGGCAGGTTATAGGAGGTGTGACATATCCTCGTGTGATATCGGGGTGAACCACGCCGCCACGTACGTTGGTTATTACGACTGATCAGTCATACGCCCGCTCACATTCACTGATACGACTCACACGTTTTTCAGGTTATGTTATGTCATGCCTTATATGTTATATGATATGTTATGATATGAAATGTGTGAGGATTGAGAATTCGAAATAGTGATTAATCGGATTTGTATAGGATTAGTCACGAGATTTTATAATTTCGAATTTTTAGATTTTAGACTTCTACTGTAGCGCGGGAGCGACGTTGCTGTTGACATCAAGTTACTGTAGCTAATGCGTGATACGCTGTCGTTCCGTGAAAACCAGTTGTTGCGCATTCCAGATAGTTACTGTAGCGAGAGGGGTGATGCGTCATCGTTTCGCTGTGGTAACGCTTGGTGATATCTGTTAACAGCGAGTTCCTGTAGCGGGTGTAAAAAGCCGTCGTTTGGTTTAGCGTTAGCGATCGCTGTTGCAGGCGTTTAGTTCATCAAATATGATGACGTAGGCTACGCGGCGTCGTATTGCTTTGAATGGATCTGTTGTAGCGTAGCGCTTTGATCAGATTTGCTGACGTGTGCGAAGTGTTGTCGTTTTGATTAGCGCTCGTTGTGTTTGTGTTGCAATTGCTGCCGTGAGCTTGGCACTGTTGAAGAATCTGTTACCAGCTTTTGGTCGCTTCGCAAGAGATATCTGTTGTCAGCTGGTGGAACGCTGCGGCGTCGTTTTATTTAGTTGGAACGGTGTCGTTTTGGGTGTTCTTTTCTAAATGCAACGCTTGATGGTTGCTGTTGGTTTCTGTTGTAAGATATCTGTTGTTTCGTTGTCTGCTGGTTTTATCGAAAGGAAAAGCTGGTATCTGTGGTGAGATACCTACTGTTCACGATGTCTGATTATTTTGAGAACAGCAGCCATTGTATTGAGATATATATATATATAGATAAGTGTTGATCGACACTTAGAACATTTTACACCCGATATTTCTTATCCTCTTCTCTGTTGAAACCCTCGACCGACAATGTTCATTAGAACATTTCTCCGTTAGATTTCCATCGTTTCCAGCCTTTGTTTTAGACGATTTTGGTGGCGCTGAATTCCCCTCGTCTAGCTCTTCCGATTGCTACCGATTTGAGGCTGTTGAACGACTTGAGGAAGAGAGCGTGAAGCTGCTGGTGTTCGAAGATTTCTGGAGAAATCTGACCGCGTATCCCTTAGCTCTTTTCGAGCCTTTTTTATTTCAGCTCCTTGAATCCTTCTGCCGTGAATTTCGAATCAGGAGAAATCTGTTTTCTCAAGCCGTGGGTTCTGTCGTGCCTTGTGCGAATTTGTTGAGGTAGATTGTGAAGTTTGAGGTACGAATTGAGCAGTTCGTAACAGCTTTGAGAATGGCTATAATTCGGGTTATGAATTGCTGTTATGTGTTTACATGAGGCAAGCATGATGAATTGATTGATTATATGTCTTGTTTCATGTACTGTGAATTGTATGCATTTGAATTGAATAGTATGCATTTTGAATTGAATATTGATTGACATACATGCATACATAATGAGCCTGATTGACAGATTGATTGATGACCTGATTGAGAGCCACGTTGTGACTGGCCGACAGATGTATCGTGCCCGAAAAGTCCAACGCTAACATCGGAGTGGTGACTACCGGATTCGAGTATCTACCACCGAGCTGTGATGGGCTGACGGGCCCCGATGATCACGGACCGATGATTTCCACCGACAGATTGGCTGTGCGTGGTATAGAGGCTTGACTGAGATGATTGCCAGTTGATACACTGGTCTAGTTATCCGATCCTTGATAGCCCTCATGCATTTCATAGCATCTATTATCGCATGTTGCATGATTAGCTGTTTTGATAGCTATTCGTACTGAGGCTTGACCTCGTATTTGTTTCATGCTTTGTGTTGTTTGGGTCTGTGTTACCCATTTGCAGGATCTTCAGGTAACCAAGCTGGACAGAGTGGAGGTTCAGCTGGTCGATCCCCATTTCCTTGAGCCCCGGTTTATTTTATTATGTATCGAACCCGGGGGATGCCCCGTGTCATATGTATTTTGGGGATCTGTATTTGAATTGAGTTTTGTTGTTACCTGATTTGATTGAGTTTGAGTTAACTCTTATTTTGATTATGAATATTTTGAATGTATGTTTTGAGTTCAGGCCCATTTTATTTCAAAAAATTTTTAAGCCCGATTTTACGCTTCCGTGATTATGTGCTTAATTGTGCTATTATCTTTGAGTGATTAGCACGAGGCCTGACATTTTTGGTATCAGAGCTTAAACTGGCATAAACTCGATTTCCTTAAATCACACTCGAGTCTAGGCACGGACTTTTGATTTGATTTTGATTGACTCTGTGACTTATGTGATCTTTTATCTGTTTATGTGATTATCTGCTGTGAGATCTTACCTCTAGAATTGTTTAGATGCCGCCAAGGAGAGGAAGAGGTTAGGGCGACTAGACGTACCGAGGAGGAGTCTAGGGCTGGCAGTGATGATGACTTTAAGCAGGTTGAGAATGTTACTAGACAGATAGGTGAGATGGAGTTGGCTTAGCAGGTTTCAGCGAACGAACCCTCCGACGTTTTCTGCTGCCGAGGGTGGTGCGATGGCTGAGGCTTGGTTAGTTCAGATGGAGGAGTTGTTCGATACCCTGGAGTACGCTCCCGAGAAGAGACTGAAGCTGGCGGTGCTGCAGCTGAGAGACAATGCGCAGTGCTGGTGGAGGGGTACTTCTCGTATCCTTCGTGATAGTGGGGCTGTGATTACTTGGGAGAGCTTCTGTGAGGAGTTCCGACAGGAGTATACCCCGGATTCGTTTTTATAACAGCCGGGAGCGGGAGTTTGACAACTTGAAACAGGGCAGCATGCGAGTGCCTGAGTATGTCCGACAGTTTTCTGCACTTTTGGTCTATGTGCCACACGTAGCCAACCAGGAGAGGACAAAGAGGAACAAGTTTCTGAAAGGCTTGAGGCCTGATTTGTACCGGATGGTTTTTTCTGGTTCACCTGCGACCTATATTGATGCACTGAACCGAGCGGTGGACATCGAGGAGAGTTTGATGGAGGTTGAGGCTCCGATTCAGCTGACGACTGGACGCACCTATCAGCCTGTTCAGGATGCGTCGCAATCTTTCTATTCTCCTCAGGGGTCGCAGCAACAGAAGCAGTCGAATCGCCAAAGGTTTCGACCTCGAGGGAAACAGTTCAAGAAGAAGGCGGATTTGAGTTCCTCTGGTTCTGCGAGTTCTGGTTTTGGTAGTGGTTCTGGCAGCGGTTCTAGTGGCATGTCTTGTGGACAGTGCGGAGGAAGGCATCCGACTTCGCAGTGTCGTGGAGTTCAGGGGTCCTACCGTAACTGTGGACAGCCAGGACACTTTGTTAGAGTGTGTCCTTTGTTGAGGGGTCAGTCTTTAGTTCGTTCGCAGCAGGGATCAGCTGGTGGTTCTTCTCAGAGACCGCAGTTTCTTGCCCCTACCCAGCGATCTGGATTTCAGCCTAGTGGACCGTCTAGGTTTGGAGGACCTTCGATACCTCAGTTCCAGATTCTGCAGCAGGCTCAGGCGAATGCTTTGACAAAAGAGCAGGCTGAGGTACCCAGCGATCTGGATTTCAGCCTAGTGGACCGTCTAGGTTTGGAGGACCTTCGATACCTCAGTTCCAGATTCTGCAGCAGGCTCAGGCGAATGCTTTGACAAAAGAGCAGGCTGAGGAGGAGCCTGGTATGATGATCGCAGGTACATGCTCTATTTTCGATTATCCTGCGAGAGTTTTATTTGACACTGGTGCATCACACTCTTTTATTACTGAGATGTTTGTTTGTGAGCATGGGTTGAGTTCTTCCCCATTGTGTGATGTTATTTCCGTGTCTACCCCTGCTGGTGTGAGTCTATGGTCTCGTGAAGTAGTATTGGATTGTGTGCTTCGATTCGATGAGCATGTTTTGGTGTCCAATCTGATTGTTTTGGGAATCAGAGATTTTGATTGCATCTTGGGGATGGATGTATTATCTAGCTATAAGGCTACGGTAGATTGTTTTCATGGTGTGGTGAGATTTCGCCCTGATTCGGGTGAGATGTAGGAGTTCTACGGTGCTGATTCGCGCTTGAAGATTCCACTGGTGTCTGCCATGGAGATGTTTAGCCTGCTATCACTGGATAATGCTGGATTCATGATTTATGCGCTTGACGTCTCCCAAGAGAAGCGATTGGAGTTGAATGACATTCTGATCGTCCGTGAGTTTCCCTACGTGTTCCCAGATGAGATTCCAGGATTTCCTCCAAGACGTGAGATCAACTTCAGCATCGAGTTGGTGCCCGGTACCGCCCCGATTTCTAGAGCTCCGTATAGGTTGGCGCCAGCAGAGTTGAAAGAGCTGAAGGATCAGTTGAGAGATCTCTTGGAAAGGCCGAGTATGTCGCCTTGGGGAGCTCCGATTCTTTTCGTGAAGAAGAAGGATGGGTCTATGAGGATTTGCATGGATTTCCGACAGTTGAATAAAGCGACGGTGAAGAACAAGTATCCTTTGCCGAGGATCGATGACTTGTTCGATCAGTTGCAGGGATCGGTCGTTTACTCGAAGATTGATTTGCGCTCTGGTTATCACCAGTTGCGGATTAGAGACGCTGATGTAGCGAAGACAGCTTTCCGGACGAGATATGGGCATTATGAGTTTTTTGTGATGCCGTTTGGGTTGACGAATGCCCCAGCTGTTTTCATGGATTTGATGAATCGCGTTTTCAGCGAGTACATCGATCGGTTCGTTATCATCTTCATAGATGACATCCTAGTGTATTCGAAGAGCTTGAGAGAGCAGAAGGAGCATCTGAGATTGGTGTTGTAGAGATTAAGAGACTCGCAATTGTACGCCAATTTCAGCAAGTGTGAATTTTGGCTTGATCGGATTATCTTTTTGGGTCATGTGATTTCAGCGCAAGGGATTTCGATGGATCCGAGTAAGGTCGAAGCAGTTCTTAACTAGGAGAGACCTAGGAATGTTTCCGAGATCCGCAGCTTCTTGGGATTGGCTGGCTATTACAGGCGTTTTATCGAGAAGTTCTCTTCTATAGCCAGGCCTTTGACTCAGTTGACTCAGAAGGATAGGAAGTTCGATTGGACTGAGGAATGCGAGTACAGTTTTCAGACGTTGAAGGAGAATTTGACTACTGCTCCTGTTTTGGCTATACCGTCTAGGTCCGGAGTATTCGTTGTGTGTTCCGATGCTTCTCTCAATGGTTTGGGATGTGTTTTGATGTAGAACGGGTACGTGATTGCCTATGCGTCTCGACAGTTGAAGTCTCACGAGACGAGGTACCCTGTTCACGATTTGGAATTTGCCGCGATAGTGTTTGCCTTGAAGATTTGGCGACATTATCTGTATGGTGAAGAATTTGTGGTGTACACCGACCACGAGAGCCTGAAATATATATTCACGCAGTCTGATTTGAATATGAGGAAACGACGATGGATGGAGTTGCTCAAGGACTTTAACTGTGAGATTCAGTATCAGCCTGGGCGGATGAACTCAGTTGCCGACGCATTGAGTAGGAAGACCCAGCCTGCGATGCTTTCGTTTTTTAGTGTCTCAAAAGTCTACGAGCAGTTGAGTACTTCTGGTTGGCGATTCCAGCCGGGTGATCAGTATTTTATGGTTTCTTCGATCCAAGTAGAACCGCAGATTGTGAGTGACATCAGGAAGGCGCAGAGGACGGATCCATATGTTCATGAGTTGAAGATTAAAGCCCGAAGTGGTCAGTCTGAGGATTTCTCTGTTTCTTCTGATGGATGTCTGAGATTTCGAGGAAGATTGGTGGTTCCTAACTTGATCGATTTGAAAGAGACCATTCTGAATGAAGCGCATTGTAGTCAGTACAGTGTGCACCCGGGCGAGAGAAAGATGTACCATGCCTTGAAGTCTCACTATTGGTGGGCAGGAATGAAGAGCGACATTCTTTGGTCATGGTCGGTTCATGGGGCTTATGTTTTTGTCCAAGAGTGGTCCATATAGTTAGTACATCGAGTTAGGATCACGTAGGTCCAAACGGGAAGCGATTTGATCAAGAAATGAATTAGTTTTGAATTTTATGATCAGCATGTGTCCTGTCTGGTCGTCTGTGCGCGACAGCAGAGTTTTTGGGGTTGGGTAAGTCGCTCTATGAGGTTTGTATGGTGAAGGTTGATTTCATGAGATAGCCCAATGAGTTAGGGTGACGTAGGTCCAAACGAGGGGCGATTTGGTCGAGAAACGAATTAGTTAGGAATTTTATGGCTAGCACGTGTCCTGGTTACAGTCTGCACGCAAGCAGTGAGCTTGCGGGCGTCGCTTTGGTCACATACTGTATCGTTTTTGCGTTTGTTCCAGTACCTAGTATATTGAGTTAGAGTGATGTGGGTCGAAGAAGTGAGTGATTTGGATAAGAAATTAATTTTTAATGATTTTTACCGTTTTGTCGCTCGATGTGAGTCGTTTCGGGTCATTTTTGTGAAAATTAAGATTTCGAGTCTTAGGGGCTGCTCAAGTTCGTGGATGATCTTATTTGATGTTTTAAGCATACTTTAAGATGTTTTCCAGCATTTTTAGAATTTATTTGATTTATGGGATTTTTGGCAATTCCGAATATTTTAAAGTCAAAATCCTTTTATTTATGGCTTAATACTTTTATCAAATTTTAAAGTAAAAAATTTAAAGTCAAAATTCTTTTTTATGGGTCTAATACTTTTATCAAATTTTAAAGTCAAATTTTGGTAATTGGGATTTTATTTGGTCAAATTGATCAATGTGCCTTTATTAAAATTTTAAATGTTCGAATTTTTAGCAATGATGGAGTAAATTAGAAATTTTAAAGGTTTAATTTTATGTCTTGGGTCGGTGTGGCAGGTTCGATTGGACCGGGATTTGGTTCGTCGTGTGTCGAGTCAAAATGTGTTAAATTTGGTCGAGTTTTTTTAATGTCGGACCTGTTATTTTAATTTTAAGACAAATGTCCAATTTTAAAGAAAATAGCCAGAAGGTTAAAATTGAGTCAAACCTTTTAAATTAATTAAGATTATGTTTAATTTTAAGTTTTTAGTCAAAATTGGGGCCTTTGAAATTTTATTGGAGTCAAAATCGATTTTTGGGATTAATTTGGTCAAAATCGGTCTTTTGGTCAAAATCAGCTTTTGAGGTCAAAATTGATTTTAAAAGTCAAAATCGATTTTTAATAAGTCCTAATTGACTTCTAGAAGTCGAAATTGAGTTTAATTAGTCCCTTTTAGCCTTGATTTTTTTGAAATCAAAATTAATTTAATTAGGCAAAAATATTTAAAAGAGGTGAATATTCGTTTCATCGACTTAATTAGAGTGATGTTTAGTCCAGTTGTAGTGGGTCGGCCATCCTGAACCAATCTTTGACCGAAGTAGAAAAATGTAGAAGCCCGTAAATGTATAATTAATCATATATGTAATATGCTATGTACGTAAATATTTTAAAGGAAAGAATTAATTATACGTTAACGGGCTAAGCTTTTAAATTGTATGGTTTTTAAGAAATTCACGCATCATGAGATTTTATGAAACGATCAGGCATGTCTCTTTTTAAGTTAAAACCCGATGGATTGAAGTGATGTGGCAAAGTTTTATGATGGGAGTTAGCCGGGTAGCCGGGCCCAGGGATCCCTTGTTTTTAGGTATGATTGATTATAGGGCCTATGGATCCTCGTGTGATATCGGGGTGAAGTGGTAGTTTATAGGAGGTGTGACATATAGGGATCCTCGTGTGATATCGGGGTGAACCACACCGCCAGGTACGTTGGTTATTACGACTGATCAGTCATACGCCCGCTCACATTCACTGATATGACTCACACATTTTTCAGGTTATGTTATGTCATGCCTTATATGTTATATGATATGTTATGATATGAAATGTATGAAGAAATGTTTTAAGATCATGCACGCATTCACGCTTTAACGTTATTTTAATTATAAGTATGTGCTTGCATGCGATTTTATTAGTATGTACTTTGTTATGTATTACGATAGAGCATGCTGAGCCTCTAGGCTCACTAGGTTTAAATGATGCAGGTGATGATCTTGTCGATGAGTATATTACGACTGGCGGTGAGGACCTTTGAGCGCCTGCTGCAGCAGTATTCCGTGACCGCCTTTATGTTTCAGTTCTGTCAGGATTCAGTTTTGATGCTAGTTTTAAACATGATTACATTCAGTATTGTTTTCTTAGTCGGTATTATTATGTTGGATGTTTTAACATTTTTAAATATTTCTTTATTTATGATTTAGCAATGTTTTAGAAAGGAACGAGCCATACTTTAAGTTATGTTTTCCGCACATGTTTAAAAAAAAATAATTCTAGAGTCTGGTTCGTTTCAGTTGGTATCAGAGCGGTGGTTCTGGTGGGGTAGTAGCCTGCTGTGTGGAGCTCAGAAGTCGCACTACCAGTCTGTGAGTTTTACTATTTTATTGTTTATGTTTATGTTTTCATGCTGCATGTTTTAGCCCTGCATGAGTTTTGGCCTTAGAGTTTTAAAATTAGACGCTTAGTCATGCACTTAGATTTACGTGATAGGGTTTTGGTGTGCATGTATGCCTCCCAGACGTGCTATCGATACGTAACTTAATTTCGGGGACGAAATTTCTATAAGGGGGAGATTGTAACGCCCCAAAATCCAGATTACGTAGAAATGGGTGCATGACTAGGGGAAAATATTTTTAGATGATTACATGCCATCTTTCATGATTTATTTATGATTTATGCTGCATGGTGTGCATGTGTTGTTTTTGAGCCTGTTTGAGTTACAGACGCGTGGACAAGATTATGGTCGATCGGAATGAAAATGATTTTGAGATTTTTAAGTTATGGGATTTTAAGAATGAAATTATTTTACTTTAAGCAACTATTTTTGAAAACTAGGATTTTTATAACTATTTTGAAGGGGAACCCGCTTTTCACCTATACGGGCTGGTATATTGAGTTTATAGGTGTTTTAAGATATGAGGAGGCCTTGATTCCGAAAATATTTAATTTTTAAAGCCAAGATAGAGTTTTGATTATCTTTTCAATTAAATGGAGGGGCTAGTATGTCTTTTTCCACCTCCTTCACTTAATTAAATCATTAGGGGTCAAAATTGTCTCATTCATTTTCTTAAACCCCACACTTTAATCAAATCTAGCCTCCATAAAACATCACCAGCCGTCCCCCTCCTCTCCCCATAGCAAAATTTCAAAATTCCTCCATTCTTGGTCAAGTTTGGTGATCCAAAGCCAGTGGTGCCCCTATCTCGCGTCTACAATGTTGGTAACTCGCAAATCTCTTCTCCAACCAAACCAGACATGTAATATCTATTCATTTTCTCACCATTTAAGCCATAGTAAGCTGTTTTTAATGAAAACTTGCATGAATTGTATGTGATTTGTTTAGATCTATGCATAACGTTTCAGATCCATGCATGTTTAACAGTTTTCAAAACGTTTTTGATTCGTTTCTTGTGATTCTTCGGTCATGGTCGGTTCATGGGCTTAGGAAAAGAAGAGACAGTATTGTTACAAATAGATGCTGAAAGACCTACGGTCTTTACCCCAAAACGCCTCAAATGGAATGAAATCAACCATTCCACAACAATTCATAATAAATAATTCTCAAATTCCTAGAAACGTAGAACGTAGAGATATTTGTCAAATAATAGAAGAAGAAGATGGAAAAATTACAATAAATTTAATTCACAAATTCAAAAACCTAAAACACCAACTTTACAAAAATCTCAATCTTCAAGACGTTCTTTTTCTAACTTATCAAGAAATTCTTCAAAATATGAATTAATAACTCCTATTCCTAAACCACAATCAGGACCATCCTCTCCTCAAAATTATTCTCCTCCAACATCTCCTTCACAGTATGGTCATGATGATCACATATGGAACAGAATTCAAACCACATTTTCAATATTTAAATGAAGAAATACAAGATAAATATCATAATTTAAAAAACTTTGGTATGACAAATTAGATCAGAATATTAACGAAAGAATTCATAGAGAATGGATAATCAAAATGAAAATTCTAAAATCAAATATTCCTTTTTACACTTTCCTCACAATATTCCTGTCAGCCGAAGGTTTAATAATTATCAAACTAAATCTGTTATTCAAGTTAATACTACCCTTCATAAAAAATGGACACTAAGTAACAATGAAACGGTTACTGATGTTCATCCTCCTCTCCAAACATTACAACTTAATACTCCAAAGGTGACGTCATAGCTGATCCTTTTAAAAGAGGACGTCATGACAAGGAACTATCAATAATGAAGATATTAATAAAATTCTTCAACAAAACAATTATTCAAATCAAATACTTAAAACCATAGCTACTCAAGTTGATCATATCTCCAATAATCTTCCTCAACAACCAAAACCATCTGTATTCAATAATACAACAGCAAAACCTTTCTTTCAAACAAATGTTCTACCTCCTGGCACGGAAAAACAAATAAACTTTAATACTAATACTGATTCCCTTCTTAATAAAATTTCAACAAAGCTATCAGAGATAGGTACATCTGGTAGTAAAATTAATTGTGTTGAAACCAATAGTGATCAAAATATTAAAGAACAAAATACTCAAGATGATATCGGTTACGAAGAAAGAAATCAATTCAAAAGTACAAAATATGATTGGCCAATCTATAATTGAATGGCATATAGATGGCATGGCAAATCAGAATATGAAATTCTCAATACTTTACAAGAAATGGGTATGGCTCGTGCAGCCTACAAAATCGAAGGACAAAATGAAGAAACTTCAACAGCCTTGATTATCCAAGGTTTTACAGGTCAATTAAGAAATTGTTGGGATAAAGCCTTATCCCTTGATTCAAAATTAAGTATACTTAATCATACAATTCAAATTGAAGATGAAACTGGCAATATTCATGAACAAAATGATTCATGTGAATATTTAATAGTTACAATATCAATGTATTTCATAGGAAATCCTAACGAAGAATTTAATTCTTCCAAAATCATCTTAACAAATCTCAAATGTCCATCCTTAACTGACTATCGTTGGTACAAGGATGTTTTCTTAACTCATGCTCTCCGTCGAGAAGACTGTAATATGTCTTTCTGGAAGGAACGTTTCATAATGGGATTACCCCGTCTCTTTGCCGAAAGAATAATTCAAAAATTAAAATCTATGATAGGCACTGAAGATATTCCTTTTGCAGACATGACTTTTGGTCAGTTGTTTGCATTTATAAAAAAAGAAGGTTTATCCTTATGTTCAGAACTCAAACTTCAAGCCAAATACAAATCTGATAGAACAGCAACTCGAAAAGAGTTAGGTTATTTCTGATCAATGTTCGGGTTTATGAACATTGATCCCCTTCAATCCGTAGAAAAAAGAAAGAAAAAATATTTCAATCTTATTCTAATACCTCAAGATTTAATAACAAAAAATTCAAAAGACATAACAAGACTAATATTAAATCAAATACATTAGAATCTTGGAACTGTAACCAACCAGGTCATACGTCCAACAATTGCCTCAAAAAACCCAAGAAATCTCATAAGAAACACCAGAAACAAAAAATTAATGAATTAATTGAAGATATTCCTAGTGATTCCAGTACATCTACAAAATATGAGACTGAATCAGATAATGAAAAACCTTCAAAAGGTATCTGTCACTTATGTGTTATCTCAAAAGATAAAAAAGAAGCAATTCTTGATCTGGTACAACAAATTCCAGACCCGGAAATTCAAAAACAATAGTTTACTAAACTCAAAAATTTAATACTAGATGAATCTAGTTCAAAAAGAGGCCCTGTCAAAGAATATTTTAGTTTAAGTACTTTATTTAATAAATATCCTCAACAAAATATTTTTAAACAAGTAACAACAAAAGATTTACAAACAGAAGTTAATCTTCTCATAAAACAAGTTAATCAACTTCAAATTGAATTACTCTCTCTTCGAGAAAAAGATATAGAATTAGAAACAAAGTTATTACTCCTTACTTCTCAAAATACCTTACCTGTTGCGGAAATTAATATCAACACTTTAGATCAAGCATCAACAAGTAATTTTATAAATTCAATTCAAAAAATTGATTTCCAAAAATGGTATGTTCACATCAATTTAGTAATTGATGATTTCAAAATTACTCTCATTGCTCTTCTTGACTCTGGATCAGATCATAATGTTCTCAGAGAAGGAATAGTACTCTCAAAATATTATGAAAAAACAACACAACAATTATATACTGCTAACTCAAAACCCTTAGATATAAAATACAAAATATCCAAAGTACATATTTGCAATAATGGATATTGCTTCAAAAATATGTTCACCTTGGTCCGTGACATATCTGAAGATATGATTCTCGGAACTCCTTTTCTTACTCAAATATATCCATTCCAAGTCAATAATAAGGGGGTGTTGTGAGATCCGAAAGCTGATGAGATTAATTGAGTTAATTAATCGGGTTTTATTGAGATCAACTTTGAGTTGTTGAGCTTGGAGAAGCTATCGGGTTTTGTTTTAGCCATTAGAACAGTTCCGGAGAATTTGAGTTTGGCACGAAATCTGTTCAGTATTTAGCACGGGTCATCGCTGAATGTTGGCGTTCAACAGTAGTGACGTCAGCAGTTGTCGCTGAGTGGTTGTATTCAGCAGTCGTAGCGAGATCAGTTGTCGCTGAGCAGTAGAGTGCGCGCTAGCGTGTTCAGCAGTGAGTAGCTAAGCGTCGTCGTTTGGATTAGTTGGAACGACAGTGTTTTGGATTGGCGAAGAAGACTCAGCTGTGAGTTGCATTAGCTTCAGCTGTGTGAGAGATCTGTTGTTGCTATCAGATATTGGTTTGTTGTTCAGCAGTGATTAGCGAGTGACGTGTCCAGTTGCGAGAGTAATTCTCTGCGACGTCGTTTGAGTTAGTAGCGATCGCTGTTTTGGCGTAGAGTGAGACTGTTGCAAGATCTGTTTGCGAGCGGGAATATCAGTTGCGATCGCTGTTTTTGGCGTAGAGTGAGATCTGTTGCAAGATCTATGGGAGTAACTTCCTCGGCTTCACGGGTTCGATTCTCGTGTGGAGCATATTCCCCATTGAAATATTATGGGGGTATTCTCTGGGAGTTAGTCCGTTATATGGGCCCTCTCCCCTAGGCCCCTGCCAACTCGTTCATATCCCTCAATTTACCAACCTGTATGGGCCTCTGACCTATACAGGGGATTAGCCCATAATGGGTTAACTTTATAAATTCAATTCAAAAAATTGATTTCCAAAAATGGTATGTTCACATCAATAAAGTAATTGATGATTTCAAAATTACTCTCATTGCTCTTCTTGACTCTGGAGCAGATCATAATGTTCTCAGAGAAGGAATAGTACCCTCAAAATACTATGAAAAAACAATACAACAATTATATACTGCTAACTCAAAACCCTTAGATATAAAATACAAAATATCCAAAGCACATATTTGCAATAATGGATATTGCTTCAAAAATATGTTCACCTTAGTCCGTGACATATCTCAAGATATGATTCTCGGAACTCTTTTCCTTACTCAAATTTCTCCTTTTCGTGTCAATAGTCAAGGGGTGTTAACCCAGATCCATAGTCAACATATCCTATTCCCCTTTATCACTCAAACCAAATAACATGAAATATGTTTATTACAAAATTCTTCCATTTTTTTAGAAAACCATACAAAGGAACACACTATGTCAGTTATAGATAAAAATTTAGAAACCTTAAGACAATTAAGAAATGTTCATTATGGTATTTGGCTCAGACCGCAACAAAACTATTCCATTTTTGTCAGGTCCCGTGCTAATCTCACAAGATTAGAGCATAATTAAGTACATAATCACGGAAGCGTAAAACAGGGCTAAAAAATTTTTCGAAATCATTTGTGTCTGAACTCAAAACATACATTCAAAATATTCATAATCAAAATACGAGTTAAACTCAAACTCAAACACAACAGGTAACATCGGTACTCAAATCAAGTATAGATCCCCAATACATAAAAACACGGGGCATCCCCCGGTTCAATACATATCATAATATAACTGGGACTCAAAGAAACGGGGATCGACCAGCTGGCGCTCCACTCTGTCCAGCTTGGTTACCTGAAGATCCTGCAAATGGGTAACACAGACCCAAACAACACAAAAGCAGGAAAACAAATACGAGGTCAAGCATCAGTACGAAGAGCTATCAAAAACAGCTAATCATGCACATGCTATAAATCAATGCTATGAAATGCATGAAGGCTATCAAGGATCGGATAGCTAGACCAGTATATCAACTGGCAAATCATCTCAGTCGAGCCTCTATACCACGCACCGTAAATCAACCGGGGAAATCATCGGTCCATGATATTCCGGCCCGTCAGCCATCACAGCTCGGTGGTATTCCGAAACGACAAGTCAGTCGTTCACCACTCCGATGATAGCGTTGGACTTTTCAGGCACACACATCAGTCGCCCAGTCACAACATGGCTCTCAATCAGGTCATCAATCAATCTGTCAGGCTCAATATGTATGCATGAATGCCAATCAATAATCAATATCAATGCATACAATAATTCATACGTGAAAACAGAACATAAAATCATATAATTCATCAGTCTGTTCCACGTAAATTCATCCATCAATGCAAGCATATTTCACAACACGAAATATAGCCATGTCCAAGCTCAAAGCTGTAAAGATCGCTCAATTCGTACCTCCAACTACTGATTTCTACCTCAACAGATTTATCAAGGCACGTCAACACAACAGAAGCAAATCAGCTTCCTCCTGCTACGGCAATTCACGGCAGGATGCACCTAGAATCCTCAAATCTGTTAAGGAAACTTAATCAATAACTCATGTCTAATTCAAATCTCAACATTTCCTACGGTCCATAACCTAACTCCGGTTTTACCTCTAAACAAAGTACTAACAGTCCATACTAAGCTTAGAACAGTAGGAATTCCTTACCCAGAAGCTGAAACCAGCGGAAGAACTATCAAATTCCACTGTACAAAGAAACCAGCAACTTCGCGCTCCTCTCCAAAGTCGTTCGACAGCCTCAACAGGGTAACAATCGGAAGATCAACTCACAAGGAACCCAGCGCCACCAAAATCATCGAAAACAAAGGCTGGAATCAACAGAAATCTAGGGAAGAAACGTTCGGGTGAACAGTAGCTAGAACGAGGGTTTGAAATTGGAGATGTAACAATCGGAAGATCAACTCACAAGGAACCCAGCGCCACCAAAATCATCGAAAACAAAGGCTGGAATCAACAGAAATCTAGGGAAGAAACGTTCGGGTGAACAGTAGCTAGAACGAGGGTTTGAAATTGGAGATAAGAAATATCGGGTTCCGAATAATTCTAAGTGTCAATCAACACTTATCTATATATCTCTCAATCCACCAGCTGCTGCTCACCAAAATCAGCAGCATCGAAACAGTAGGTATCTAACAACAGACACCAGCGGTTGCTCACAACAGATATCAGCTCTTCCTCTCAACGAAACTAGCAGCAACCATCAGACGTTGTATTCTCAAAAGAACATCAAAACGACGCCGCATCAACTAATCAAAACGACACCGCATCGCTCCAGCAGCTAACAACAGATTCCTTGCAAAACAACCAACGACTAGTCTCGTGAAATAAATCTAGACGACGTAAAGGGACACGTCATCTTTGCTGCCAACAGCTGGACAAAAGCGTTACACTCAAAACGCTGCGTTTCAACTTATCAAAACGACGTCGCGTTGCTCCCACGACTGGTTCCTCAAACCAGCAGCTGGTCATTCAGCTGGGACAATTCCTCACAACGCAACAGCTGATAGCGCTACAATTCAGCAGTCAACACCAAAAGATTGACCAACACGTGTCACGTTCTCATAAATCCTCGCACCCGCACCTTAGCTGCCAGCAGATACCTCTTCAAACGCAACTACTGAAAAGCGAAACGACGACGCATCACTCACTCGCTACAGTAGAAATCTGAAATGCGCTACAACTGATTTCCTCATGCTACGTCTGGTTCTACGAAATGACAGCGTATTACTCCTATGCCACCAACAGCTGATAACAGACTTCATCAACTCACGCAACTGCTGAATTCTACTGGAATCAGATTCATTTCGCAAAACCCTCAAAATTAACACTAATAATTCCAAATAAATTCAATAATCACTAATCTAAAATCTGATTCCTCACATTTGTTAGAGTAGATGCCCAACTAGCCAACTTGTGGCGTTTGGGTTTATAGACTCTTGTATGAAACAGTCTTTATATATGATATTCGCATTCTTTTATATGGCGCTCTTTACTTTCATTATGTGTGTAATGATTTACAATTGCGTTGAGTAAAGACCTAGAATGCACTAAAGCGTATGTTAGATGTGATAGTGGGTATGACGGCTATCATGAAACACATCTAAAAGTCGCTGTGTATTCTGAACATGTTCCTAGTCGATTGGGCCGTCAAAATGAGGATAAGGCCGCCCGAGTTCGAAACAGTCTTTATATATGATATTCGCATTCTTTTATATGGCGCTCTTTACTTTCATTATGTGTGTAATGATTTACAATTGCGTTGAGTAAAGACCTAGAATGCACTAAAGCGTATGTTAGATGTGATAGTGGGTATGACGGCTATCATGAAACACATCTAATAGTCGCTGTGTATTCTGAACATGTTCCTAGTCGATTGGGCCGTCAAAATGAGGATAAGGCCGCCCGAGTTCGAGACTAGTATCTGCGATGCAAAGTACAATGTTTCATTGGTAGGGAACATTGTGATGTTCTGAGCATGCAGATAGATAGTGACCCGGTGATCTATCGAACTACCCTCCTTCAGACTTTCCAAGTGGTTACCATTTGTCGAGTGGAT
>KQ993021.1:58011-82249 GCA_001598015.1 Dorcoceras hygrometricum
AAAACGACGTCGCTCCAACTTATTCAAACGACACCGTATCCAACCCGATACAAATTCACGCTAAGTCAACAGCTGATATTACAAGCGCTACCAGATTTATCCAAACGACGGCGTTTCATAATCATGCGTTACCAAAACACGTTGCGACTGGTTTTCACTATTCAACCAGCTTTCACCAAAAACCAGCTTTTACCCAAAAATATCAAAATTACGAAAACTTCCAGAATTGCTTAAAATGTGAAATCTGACACGAAAATACCAACCAAACTTCCAAACAGAGATCTGAACCACCAGAAATCTCTAAAATCCGATTAATTCAACAATAAATCTTATATTAAAATTTCAGGTCTCACATTTCTCCCCCACTAAAAAGGATTTCATCCCCGAAATCACAACAACAACTCTTGAACACAACACAGCATAAAAATACAAACAGGAACTCGTCTATCACATGGCCAAGAGTTCAAGATAACTGAGCAAACAACTAACAACAACTAGGGAAGAGAATACAACCAAAAGCTACAAACTACTGGAAATTTAGCTCAAAAGCTACTCAAACAGATGCGGCCACTCGCGCTGCATCTTTTCTTCCAGCTCCCAAGTAGCTTCTTCCCTGCCATTTTTTCTCCATTGCACCATTACCAACGGAATGGTCTTATTCCTCAACTGTTTCTCTTTTCGGCCAAGGATCTGCAAGGGGTATTCTTGATAGCTCAACGACTGATCTAGCTCCACCTCGTCAGTTCTAAGCACATGAGACGGATCTGGCTCATACTTCCTCAACATGGAAACATGAAAGACATCATGTAGAGAAGACAATTCTGGAGGCAATAACAGCCGATACGCTAACGGGCCAATCCTCTCAACAATCTCATACGGTCCGACGTAACGAGGGGCTAACTGTCCCTTGTGTCCAAAGCGCATGACACTGCAAAACGGTGAAACTTTGAGAAAAACTTGATCACCAAGCTGAAACTCGAGAGGTCGACGCCTCTTATTTGCATAATTGGCTTGGCGATCCTGGGCAGCTTTCATCCGCTGTTGAACTAGATCCACATGATCCTTCATTTGCTGCACAAAGTCAGGGGCAGATAGCTGCTTCTCCCCCACTTCTTCCCAACATACCGGCGATCTGCACTTTCTACCATACAAAGCCTCAAACGGCGCCATGCCAATCGTCACTTGATAGCTGTTATTGTAGGAAAACTCCACTAAAGACAACACGTCTTGCCAGCTACCTCCGAAATCCAACACAACAACTCGTAACATATCCTCCAACGTCTAGATAGTTCTCTCAGATTGGCCATCTGTCTGGGGGTTATATGCTGTGCTCATAGCCAATCTGGTACCCAAAGCTGTTTGAAAACTCTTCAAAAACCTGGAAGTAAACCTCGGATCTCGGTCTGAGACGATCGAAACAGGCACACCATGCAGTCTAACAACAAAATCAACGTACAGCTTCGCCATTTTCTTCAACGAGAAGGTCATCCCATAGGGAATAAAATGTGCAGACTTCGACAGACGGTCGATAACCACCCAAATAGCATCGCATCCTCTGCTGGAACGAGGCAGATGTGTCACGAAATCCATAGCTATGTGCACCCAATTCCATTGCTCGCCCCTCCCTTATGTTATGTTGTTTATTTTATTGCATCTGAGATCTGATCCTTCGGTCCTAACAAGTGGTATCAGAGCGTGTTGTTCTTGAACGAGCACTGATTTTAAAACGCATGTGCTATTTTTTTTAAATGCTTTAACTGTTTTTGAAAAGCTTATTTCATAAAGATAGGGAGATTTATTATTAATCCTTCATCTGCATATATAAGCTAATGCAGAAGCACACTATCATCTATTTCAAAATCATATCATTCATGCATACGGTTTTTTTCACAATTTTGGTTTCCAAAATCTGTAAAATTGCTGCTGTCACGTTGTTTTTGTTGTGGCAGTGTAGGGAGAGCTTTATTTAAAATTTGTCAGGAAAACCAGTTTTAGATTCCTTTTGGATTCCCATAAAAAGGGAGAGAATTGTTAGATCCTGCATCTGTTATTTGAGGTTTTGTGTAAATCAAAAAGGGAGAGATTGATGGATCTGGATAACAGATCTAGATCTGAGTTTTGAATTACACAAAACCTGTTATTGTGTTTCTAACATTTCTACGTTGCGTACAGATTTAACAGAAGAGATCTAAAGAAGAGCTGAAATAAGACTTGAGAAATCTGGATCAACAACTTAGACGTAATGGCTGGATTAGCAATGGAGACGTCCAAAGCTGAGCCAGCTGATCGTAATCAGGAAAAATCCAAGTTGAACAGAGATGCTTATGTGGATAGCTTCCCTTACGTGGAATCCAACGTGGACAGCAATCCTTACTTGGAGTCCAACGTGAACAAATATGCTTACGTGGAAGTGCAGCTGTACTTGCTGTTAGTTGCATCGCATACAGAGAAGTCTGATGAACAGCGAAGTCTGGAGAAGTCTGATCAGGAGTAACTATAAGAGAAGCTGGAGAAGATGGATTCAGCAGTAGAAGTATTCAGTAGTTGTGACGTCATCCAAACTTATTGAAGATTTCAGCAGTCGTGACGTCACCAAGCTTATTGAAGATTTCAGCAGTCGTGACGTCATCCAAGCTTATTGAAGATTTCAGCAATCGTGATGTCATCAAAAGCTGGGCAGCAGTGAGATGTATCAGATCTGATACAGTAACTCAATCAGATCTGATACTGTAGCAGACCAAGAGTCGAAAATAGTAAATCGCATTTTCGGAGGCCTAAACGAAGGAATTTGGCCAAAAACTGAGGAGCTCACTGTGCAGAGTGAGTCTTTCTCGTTGGACCGTTTCGGAGGGAATAGGACATGTCTCATGCGAAAATGTGATGTCTGATCAGTTGTTGAAGACAAGAGGAGCATCTGATCAGAAGTTGAAAGCAGATGTTGATCAAAAGATAAGAAGAAAATAACATCGACCAGCTGGAGCGCTAAGGGAAGGATGGACCAGCTGGAGCAATAAGAAGTCAGGATCAGCAGTTGATACAACAGGTGGATCAGCAACCTTGACGTCAGCATAATCAGCAGTTGAACAAAGAACCGTTATCCGGCTATGAACTGAAGAGAACGATTCAGCAGTGAGCTACAGTACGTTCAGCAGTGAGCTACAATATGTTCAGCAATGAACTACAGTTATTCAGCGGTGAACAGAAGTATGTTCAGCAGTAAAGACAAGCCATATCAGATATCGATCAACAATGAAGAAAAGATACAAGCAGAAGCTGAATCTAAGCAAAAGCTGAATCGAAGCAAAAGCTGAATCAAAGCAGAAGCTGAATAAGACGTGATAAGAAAATAAAGGCGAAGCAGTTGACAACATATATGAAGATTTACTTAGAAGTCAACTGCTGAGCATATTAGGATGTGAACAGAAGAGACGCAAGCAGAAGCTGATCAAAGTTCAAAAGCTTATTCAGAAGAAGACAAAGGCCTTCAAAAGAAAGGACACAAGGACAATCCTGTCGGTACTTTACAGAACATATTTCAACGGGAAGAAAAATCGTGTCCAATGGATTGAATTTGAACAAAGGCTATTTAAGGGAGAAGATTTGAAGAAATCGATGATTCTGGTGTGAAAGACAAAAACAGAGAAATTACGGAGTGAAGAAAACAGGAAGATGAAGCAGTCGACCACAATTAGAGGGGAGCTTATTGCAGTGTCGACTGCTGAGTCTTCATCAGCTCTTTAGGACCATTTCCCAGTTGTGTGAGATATTATTATTACGAGATTTGTTCTTACACTGTATATCTCACACATTGAGATTCATTCACATTCTTGAGAGTTGAGCAAAATTGTATAGTGAATGACTCTCAAAACCAAAATGTAAAATCAGATCATGTCCAAGCACGAAGTCGTTAAACTCTGTGTTTGTAGCCTTTCTCACAGAGGCGTAAAACAAGTGATTGACACAGCCGAGGGCTGGTGTAGAGTCTAGGAGTTCTAGCAGCTGCTGGCTGTTGGATCGGGTCTGTACACGATGTGTAGATCAAATCTTCTAGTGGATCCTTCCCGGAGCGGAAGAAGGGGAGATGTAGGATATTTATATCCGAACTTCCATAAACAACAGCAGCGTAATCTCTTTATGATTTACTGTATTTATTCCGCATACGCATTTATCAGTTACACATTAGCACACACAAACGCAAACTGATTTCATGCAGTCGCATTGCATTGTATTTATTCCGCATACGCATTTATCAGTTACACATTAGCACACACAAAGCAAACTGATTTCATGCAGTCGCATTGCATTGTTTTAACAGAAATCTGTTTGTGCCGGGTTTTAAAATTAGGATTCAGTTCTGGTTTATTCCACATGATTTTATTTCATACCAGATCTGTCTTCGATGCTCTGTTTAATGTTCAAGAACCGTGAGCTATTGTAGCTCCTTTATATCAGCGCAAAATTTTTAATTTATATTAACAGCGCTCGCTCCTTATTTCATAGGATCAGATCTCACCCCTTTCTTATGTTATGTTGTTTATTTTATGGAATCTGAGATCTGATCCTTCGGTCGTAACAAGTGGTATCAGAGCGTGTTGTTCTTGAACGAGCACTGATTTTAAAACGCATGTGCTATTTTTGTTTAAATGCTTTAACTGTTTTTGAAAAGCTTATTTCATAAAGATAGGGAGAGTTATTATTAATCCTTCATCTGCATATAAAGAAAATGCAGAAGCACACTATCATCTATTTCAAAATCATATCATTCATGCATACGGTTTTTTTCCCAATTTTGGTTTCCAAAATCTGTAAAATTCCTGCTGTCACGTTGTTTTTGTTGTGGCAGTGTAGGGAGAGCTTTATTTAAAATTTGTCGGGAAAACCAGTTTTCGATTCCTTTTTGACTCCCACAAAAATGTAGAGAATTGTTAGATCCTGCATCTGTTATTTGAGGTTTTGTGTAAATCAAAAAGGGAGAGATTGATGGATCTGGATAACAGATCCAGATCTGAGTTTTGAATTACACAAAACCTGTTATTTTGTTTCTAACATTTCTACATAGTGTACAGATTTAACAGAAGAGATCTAAAGAAGAGCTGAAATAAGACTTGAGAAATCTGGATCAACAACTTAGACGTAATGGCTGGATTAGAAATGGAGACGTCCAAAGCTGAGCCAGCTGATCGTAATCAGGCAAAAGCCAAGTTGAACAGAGATGCTTACGTGGACATCTTCCCTTATGTGGAATCCTACGTGGACAGCAATCCTTACGTGGAGTCCAGCGTGAACATTTATGCTTACGTGGAAGTACAGTTGTACTTGCTGTTAGTTGCGTTGCGTACAGAGAAGTCTGATGAAGAGTGAAGTCTGGAGAAGTCTGATCAGGAGTAACTATAAGAGAAGCTGGAGAAGATGGATTCAACAGTAGAAGTATTCAGCAGTTGTGACGTCATCCAAACTTATTGAAGATTTCAGCGGTCGTGACGTCATCCAAGCTTATTGAAGATTTCAGCAGTCATGACGTCATCAAAAGCTGGGCAGCAGTGAGATGTATCAGATCTGATACAATAACTCAATCAGATCTGATACTGTAGCAGACCAAGAGCTGAAAATAGTAAATCGCATTTTCGGAGGCCTAAACGAAGGAATTTGGCCAAAAACAGAGGAGCTCATTGCGTGTCAGGCCTCGTGTTCACATCAGAGATAAAACATACAAACACATACGGAAGCTAATAAAAAGCGGGTAAAATTTTCGTTTTTGGCCTGACGGTTTAAAACATTATCATTTAAAATAGAGCGATACTCAAAATAGATATTCCAGTTTATAAAAACAACCAAACGCGGGCTACCAGCCAACAAAAACAGTATAGCATAATAACAACAACAACATGTATCAGACTCAAACCAATAAAATACGACGACAAAGCGCAGGGCATCCCCTGGCTAACGGAACTGATACATATAAATATGCTATACGCTACTGTGATACTCTAACCACCTCCTGGGGTACCTCCAGCTGGGTTAAAACCACGACCAGCTGTAAAACCTGGGTTCCCTGAAAAACAAAACAACAAGGAAAACAACCAAGCCCCAGAGGGACATGGGGTCAAACCCCAGTACGGAGAGCAACTGAAACAGCTAAAGGAAATGCATAAGATAAAATGCAGATGCTATGCATGAGACACCGGATAACAGCTGAAGGCTACAACCGAACAGGGAGCCAAGGAACTCAAACATAGCTCCACAAGATCAGCAACGAATCAGTGGCCACGGGGTGTGTTCAAAGTGTGGTAATGAGCCACTCGCCTTGACACTACACCCGAATACCAGATGCAACAAACAACTCAACCTGCCGTTGCCTCGTCCATGAACTGTGGTAGTTAACCACTCGGCGCATGGTGGCTAACAGAATCCAACAGGGAGATGAGAGTGCGGTATTGCCGCTAGCCCTCGCATCCTGGTAAAAAACAACAGCAATACAACTAGATACAAAGCAATGGCTGCAACAGAAATATGAATGCAATATGGAAATGCGTGTATGAATAAACATAGCAGCTAAAATCAACAACAATCACATATGCACACAGCAACATCCACGGCAATGCACCAGCAGCCATATAACATTAAATCTCACGCCAATTCCCAGCTACATCATGCTCAGATCCGTACCTTAAATTCCTGAGATACAACTAGAAAGAAGAGCTTCAACGAATAGTCCGAGCGACACACAGATCTGTCACCTGCTAGCCAATACAAACAACTGCTCAAGGACTACATCTCAGAAATGCCAACGGCTGGGAGTTATCAACTCCACCAGCGCTAATTCTACCTTTATACACTACGAAAAGCTCTAACAAAGCTTAAAAAGGTAGAACCTTAACTTACCCCAACAAGCTAGGATATGATGCTAACAAACTAAACAAAGGAGATGTCTCTGCGATCCTTTTCCAGCTCCTCCGCTGCCTAAGAGAAGGGTAAGAAACGAAGCGCCTTAATGAGAGGAGTCCAACGCTACCTTAAACGTAACAAACAATGGCCGGAAATGACGGAAATTCGCCGGAGAAACTCACGGCTGAACAGTGTTCTAGGGTTCGAAGAACAGAAGTCGACAATCGAGAGATTATTTCACCAAGTATGGGATATGGTAATAGATCGAAGACCAAGTCTCCAATTATATAAACTTCTCTACTGCTGATAACAAATCCCACCGACAAACCATCCGACACTCGTTGAAAACACAACCAGCAGATGCAAAGCAAACCAACTGCTGAATTCTCAAATAACACTAAGCAAAACGGTGTCGCAGCGACTTAACTAAACGACGTCGCACAGCTTACGTCATCCTATCTGTCAACAGCTGGTTAACCAAAACCAGCGACTGGATTTCTCAAAAATGCAATAGATCCCTGCGACTGGTACTAGACGCAACACTCGAAACGCAGTGTTTCAACTAATCTAAACGGCGTCGCTTAACCACGTCAGCAAATCTGTTGAACTAACACATGCAACGACTGATCGCTACTAGGGTCAAACACACCAGCTGCTGATTTCTTAGCGCTAACCAAAATGACGTCACCTCAACTAATCCAAACGACGGCGTATTGCACTTTGCTACAGGAGCTTGCTGCTAACAGATATCACCCAGTCGATGCTTCACAAAACTTCACCGTTTTGAAATCCTTAGCGCTCTCTGCTGAATCCACGTAAGCGATGCTGCTGGCAGATCCTACACAACGCCTAAAATACTATCTGCTGGCAGACTTTGCCAACGACTGGTCACTCACGCCAAAACGACGGCGTTTGATCTCCCGCGTTACTAATACACGCTACGACTGGTTTTCACCAAATCGACCAGCTTTCACCCAAAAAACTCAAAAATACGAAAACTTCCAGAATTGCTTTAAATGATTAATCTAACATTAATATTCCATAAACTCCAGGTCTCACAAGTTGGGATTCTGAAACTACCGTTGGTAGAATTTGCATATAATAACTATTTTCAAGCATCGATAAAAATGGCTCCTTACGAAGCACTTTATGGACGCTAGTGTAGAACGCCTCTCCATTGGTATGAAGTGGGAGAACGAGCTGGTTTAGGACCAGATGTGGTTGAGAAAACAGCAGAAGCAGTTAGGAAAATAAGGAAAGAATGAATGCTGCTCAAAGCAGACAAAAGAGCTATGTGGACAATAGACGGATGGAGCTGAATTTTGAAGTCGGTGATCACGTCTTCTTGAAAGTAGCTCCAATGAAAGGATTGATGCGTTTTGGTAAGAAGGGAAAGCTGAGCCCTAGATACATTGGTCCTTATGAAATTCTGGACAAGGTAGGGACGATGGCTTATCGACTAGCACTGCCACCGCATCTGTCCTCAGTGCATAATGTATTTCACGTACCCATCGCATATACTAAGTGTTGACTCAATTGACTTAGAATCAGACTTGAGCTATGAAGAAAGACCGGAGAAGATTCTTCTTAGGGAAATTAGGAAGCTGAGGAACCGTAGTATCCCTATGGTTAAGGTTCAGTGGTCCAACCAAACTGAACAAGAAGCTACGTGGGAAACAGAAGCTGACAATCGTCACTTGATAGCTGTTATTGTAGGAAAACTCCACTAAAGACAACACATCTTGCCAGCTACCTCCGAAATCCAACACAACAACTCGTAACATATCCTCCAACGTCTGGATAGTTCTCTCAGATTGGCCATCTGTCTGGGGGTGATATGCTGTGCTCATAGCCAATCTGGTACCCAAAGCTGTTTGAAAACTCTTCCAAAACCTGGAAGTAAACCTCGGATCTCGGTCTGAGACGATCGAAACAGGCACACCATGCAGTCTAACAACAAAATCAACGTACAGCTTCGCCATTTTCTTCAACGAGAAGGTCATCCCATAGGGAATAAAATGTGCAGACTTCGACAGACGGTCGATAACCACCCAAATAGCATCGCATCCTCTGCTGGAACGAGGCAGATGTGTCACGAAATCCATAGCTATGTGCACCCAATTCCATTGGGGTACTTTCAAACTCTGCAACAGACCACCAGGTCTCATCCTTTCGGCCTTAACCATCTGACAATTCAAACAACGGGCGACAAAACCAGCAACGTCGCTCTTCAGGCCAGCTCACCAAAAGTGCGGCTTTAATGCATGGTACATCTTCCGTGCACCAGGATGAACACTATGTCTGCTATAGTGCGCTTCTCGAAGGATCTCCTCCTTCAAATCAATGAGGTTAGGCACAACCAGCCTGCCACGAAACCTCAAGCAACCATCGGAAGAAACAGAATAATCCTCAAGTTCGCCAGCCCTGACCTTCAACTTCAACTCGTGGATGGAAGGATCGGTCCGTTGAGCTGCTCGAATACTAGAAACAATCTGTGGCTCCACTTGGAAGGAAGAAACCATGACACAATGCTCAGCCGGGTAGAATCTCCAACCCGTAGTGTTAAGATGCTCTTGATCCTTAGAGATGTACAACGAAGCAAGCATCTCACTAGCCTTCCTGCTCAAAGCATCGGCCACTATGTTCGACTTCCCAGGCTGGTACTTGATCTCACAATCAAAATCTTTTAGCAGCTCCATCCAACGATGTTGTCTCATGTTCAAGTCAGGCTGCGAAAACAGGTACTGCAAACTCATGTGGTCCGAGTACACCACAAATTGTTCGCCATACAAGTAATGTCGCCAGATCTTCAACGGAAAAACCACCGCTGCGAGCTCCAAATCATGGAATGGATAACGAGTCTCGTGCGGTTTCAACTGCCGTGAGGCATACGAAATGACTCGACCATTTTGCATCAAAACACAGCCCAATCCATTGAGCGAAGCGTCAGAACACACGACGAAACCACCTGAACCGGATGGCAGATCCAACACAGGCGCAGTAGTCAGCTTCTCCTTGAGCAGTTGAAACGCATTCTCACACTGCTCAGTCCAAATAAACCTCTTGTCCTTATGGGTCAGTTGAGTCATCGGCTTGGCTATGCTAGAGAAACCTTCGATGAAACGAAGGTAATAGCACGCTAAACCCAAGAAACTGCGAATCTCAGACACATTCCTGGGACGCTCCCAGTTCAGAACAACATCAACCTTACTGGGATCCACAGAAATGCCATCCGCTGAAATGACATGACCCATAAATACAACACGATCCAACCAAAACTCGCACTTGGAAAATTTAGCATAAAACTGCTGTTCTCTCAACCTCTGCAGGACAATTACCAAGTGCTGCTTGTGCTCCCTCGGAGTCTTCAAGTACACCAAGATGTCGTCAATGAAAACAATCACAAACTGGTCTATGAACTCTCTAAAAACCCGGTTCATCAGATCCATAAAGACTGCAGGCGCGTTGGTCAAACCAAACGGCATCACCAGAAGCTCTACATGTCCGTACCTTGTACACGCAGTCTTTGCAACATCTTGGTCTCTCACTCTCAGCTGATGGTACCCTGATCGCAGATCAATCTTCGAATATACCGCAGAACCTTGAAACTGATCGAAAAAATCATCGATTCTCGATAACGGGTACTTGTTCTTGACAGTAGCTTTGTTCAGCTGGCAAAAATCAATGCACATCCGCATTGAGCCATCCTTCTTCTTCACAAACAAAACTGGGCACTCCCCACGGTGACATACTAGGTCGGATAAAACCGTTTCTCCAGCAAATCATCTAACTGCACCTTGAGTTCTCTCAACTCCGCAGGCACCAGACGATAAGGAGCACACGAAATCGGAGCTGTGCCAGGCACCAGCTCTATGCTGAAGTCTATCTCCCGCCTCGGAGGAAAACCAGGAATCTCCTCCGGAAACTCATCGAGAAAATGTCGCACCATGGGAACGTCGCTGAGCTGAACACGAGAAGAAGAAGATGTATCCAAAGCGTAAATCATGAAACCAGCATTTCCTAAGGGCAACAAACTGAACATCTCCATCGCTGAGACTAACGGGATCTTTGACCGAGAATCATGGCCGTAGAAGTCCCACTTCTCTCCAGACAAAGGCCTAAAACAAACAATCCCATGGAAGCAATCTACAGAGGCCCTATATTTGGACAACACATCCATCCCAACGATACAATCTAAATCCCACAACATCAGACGGATCAGATTCGCCACCAACACGTGCTCACCAAATCTTAACACGCCATCTAACAAGACCTCTTGGGAAAACAGGCTCACTTCGCCCGGGGTAGAAACAGACATGACATCGCACAAACAAATGGTATGCAAACCATGCTCAATGACAAAAAAATCAGAGATAAAAGAATGCGATGCACCGGTGTCAAACAACACACGCGCAGGAAAATCGAAAACAAGACATGTACCTGCGATCACCCTGCTCGGCGTCTCCTCTGCCTGCTCCCTAGTAATGATGTTCACCTGAGCATGCTGAGGTCCAGAATAGAACGGCTGAGACGACTGCCCGAATCACGATGGACCAGGATGCTGGAACGGCCTGAACTGAGTCTCACCAATCCTGGGCTGCTGAAACTGAGGGGAACAACCCCTAGACTGTCCTCCACGACCCTGAGACGGGGCTGCGGCCTACTGCGATCCAGCTGACGGACATACCCTAGCGGAATGCCCAAACTGACCACAGATTTGGCAAGAGCCCTGAACACCGACACACTGGGTCGAAGGATGCTTGCCACCACAATAACCACAAAACTCAGCCCGAGAACCGCTGCTACTCGAGCTACCTGAACCAGAAGAGCCCGAACCAGACTTCTTCTTGAACTGTTGACTGTGGGGTCGGAACCTCTGACGGCCAGACTGCTGTGCCACCTGTGGCTGCTGCTGCTGTTGGGGCTGATGGGCTGACTGGGAGGACTGAGAAGACTGCGCTCCCTGAACAGTGGGACGACCACCCTGAGCCACCTGCTGCCTACGAGAACGACGGCTACGCAAACCCTCCTCAATGTGGATGGCACTATCCACTGCCTCAGCATACGTCTTGGGTTTGCTGGTCAGCACCATCTGATATAGCTCTTCATTCAACCCCTCAAGAAATCTAGTCCGCTTGGCCCTCTCCCGGCCAGAAACATGGGGAATGTATGCCAACAAATAAGAAAACTTCCTAGAATACTCTCGGACCGACATCGAGCCCTGCTCCAGATGATCGAACTCCCGCTCCCGGGCGTTCACATAAGACTCGGGTACATACTCCTGTCGGAAGGTCTCGCAAAAACTACCCCAAGAGATCCCAACGCCGGTCTCCAGCAAGGTACTCGAAGCACCTCGCCACCAGCGTTCTGCCGCCTTCCTAAGCAAGAGGGTCACTAAAATCAGTCGAAGATCATCATCATACTGAACCCGATCGAAAAGATCGATGATGTTCCGGAGCCATGAGTCTGCATCTTCACTGGACTCTTCACCATTGAAGACTGGAGGGTTCATCCTCTGAAACCACGCTATCATGACATCCATCCTCTCCACAGGAGGTGCCGCAACCTCAACTTCCTCCTCGTCGCTAACACGAGTACGACTGCGATCACTACGCCTATCCTCATTATGTCCTGCTGATTCCTCAAACTTCCCCTACCTCTACCACGACGTCGAGGCGGCATCTACGAAAACACTCAACAGGATCAAGCAAAACAGAACAGATACAGCATAGATAGCATATAACACAGAAGTAGTCACATAGTCAAGCACATGCAACACACGACACTGTGCCTAGACTCAAGTGTGATCAAAGAAATTGAGCTTATCCCAGCTTAAGCTCTGATACCAAAAATGTCAGGCCTCGTGCTCATATCAGAGATAAAACATACAAACACATGCGGAAGCTATTAAAAAGCGGGTAAAATTTTTGCTTTTGGCCTGACGGTTAAAAACAATATAATTTAAAATAGTGCGATACTCAAAATAGATATCCCAGTTTACAAACGAAACCAACAAGACAACAAATGGCTACACACCATTTCAATACAGTACAGCATACATGCACAAGTATCAGACTCCAACCACTAGCTACAACAACGAAGCACAGGGCATCCCCTGGCTAACAATACTGATACATAAGTATATGCTATACGCTACTGGGATACTCTAACCACCTCCTGGGGCACCGCCAGCTGGGTTAAAATCACGACCAGCTGTAAAACCTGGATTCCCTGAAAACAACACAAACAAGGAAAACAACCAAGCCCCAGAGGGACATGGGGTCAAACCCCAGTACGGAGAGCAACTGAAACGGCTAAAGGAAATGCATAAGATAAAATGCAGATGCTATGCATGAGACACCGGATAACAGCTAAAGGCTTCAACCAACAAGGGAGCCAAGGAACTCAAACATAGCTCCACAAGATCAGCAACGAATCAGTGGCCACGAGGTGTGTTCAAAGTGTGATAATGAGCCACTCGCCTTGACAATACAACCGAATACCAGATGCAACAAAAAACTCAACCTGCCATTGCCTCGCCCATGACTGTGGTAGTTAACCACACGGCGCATGGTGGCCAACAGAACCCAGCATGGAGATGAGTGTCCGGTTTTGCCGCTCGCCCTCACATCCTGGTAAAAACAACAGCAATACAACGAGATACAAAGCAATGGCTGCAACAGAAATATGAATGCAATATGGGAAATGCGTGTATGCATAAACATAGCAGCTAAAATCAACAACAATCACATATGCACACAGCAACGTCCACGGCAATGCACCAGCAGCCATCTAACATTAAATCTCACGCCAATTCCCAGCTACATCAAGCTCAGATCCGTACCTTAAATTCCTGAGATACAACTAGAAAGAAGATTGCTTCAACGAATAGTCCGAGAGACACACAGATCTGTCACCTGCTAGCAAATACAAACAACTGCTCAAGGACTACATCTCAGAAATGCCAACGGCTGGGAGTTATTTTCAGGCCTTGTGTTCTAAACAGAGTAAAATCATACAAACACATGCGGAAGCTATCAAAAAGCGGGTAAAATTTTTCGCTTTTGGCCTGACGGTTTAAAACAATATAATTTGAAATAAAGCTATACTCAAAATATATCCCAGTTTATAAAAACAACAACAGTAAAGCATAAAACAACCACAACCACATGTATCAGTCTCCAACTACGGGGTACAATAACGAAGCGCAGGGCATCCCCCTGGCTAACTGATACATATATATATATGATATACGCAACTGGGACACGCTAACCACCTCCTGGGGCGCCACCAGCTGGGTTAAAACCACGGCCAGCTGTAAAACCTGGGTTCCATGAAAATAACACAAACAAGGAAACAAACCAAGTCCCAGAGGGACACGAGAGTATGGAGAGCAACTATAAATCAGCAGTAAACAGCAGGAATAAAATGCAGATGCTATGCATCAGATGCTGGACAACAACTGATGACTCCAACCGAAAAAGGAAGTACAAAGGAACTCAATGCACAGCTCAACTGAATCTACTATAAATCAGCAGTAAACAGCAGGAATAAAATGCAGATGCTATGCATCAGATGCTGGACAACAACTGATGACTCCAACCGAAAAGGAAGTCAAGGAACTCAATGCACAGCTCAACTGAATCTGCAACAAATGGTGGCCACTGGGTGTGTTCCAAGTGTGGTAATGAGCCACTCGCCGGGACACAACACCCGAATACCAGATGCATCAAACGACTTGACCTGCGGTTGCCCAACCTATGAACTGTGGTAGTTATCCACTCGGCACATAGGGGCTAACATAACCCAGCAGGGAAATGAGAGTGCGGTATTGCCGCTCGCCCTTGCATCCTGGTAAGAAACAGAGCAAGAACAACGAAGCAATGGCTGCAAAAGCAGAAATGAGATGCTAATGTGTGTATGCTACATGCTGGACAATAACAAGCATAATCATATGCGCAACAGCCAATGCACACCACAATAAACACAGCCATCTCATAAAGACAGTGCCTCATAAAGCATCAACACACGGCAGCCAACAAACCAGCAACTACCATTTTATCCAAGCCATGCCTACGCTGCATTTACAAGCTCAACACGGTCCTTAGTTTTCTATGCAACGATTACCACAATATAAGCTCGAGAAAACTGGTTCCAACCTGCTCAAATATACGACACACAGATTTCAGGGAAGCTACACAGAAAGTTGCGGTCAACCATAGAACGCACGGCTGGAAGCTACAACTCAACCAGCTAATTATCATCCTAAAACATCTTAACAGGAACCTTAAACAACAACTAGAGGTAAGATCTCAACCACTAAACCGAGAAACTACCTGCGCACAGCAACTACACGAACAGGGAAAAACTGCTGCCGCTTCGCGATCTCACCCTGGACAACCGTAGCTTCCAAGATCGGTATAGAATGAAAGAGCTCTTCGAGAGGAGTCCAACGCTACCTCGAACGTGAAAAATGATTGCCGGAATCGACAGGAAATAGCCGAAGAAGTTCACGATGAACAGTGTTTAGGGTTAGAGGAAACAGAGGTCGACTAATGGGGAAATAAAATGCTAAGTATGGGATCTGATAAAAATAAAACGAAGCCAACGCTTCCTATTTAAAGGCGCGAGAAGTCTGTTTACAAGACCCACCGACAGAAACAGATCTCACAACCAACGCGCGCTAAACACAACCAAGACCCCAAAACGACGTCGCACAAAACCACGAAGAAAGCTGGTCAAAAAGCGCTGAAAGCTGGAAACACGCTACAGGAGAGTTGACCAACTTTGACATCTGTTTTCAATAATCCAACCAGAACTCATCACTGCGAACAGATCTCTCACTAGTGCTACTTCCCAAAAAGGACGACGTAGCAACTTATTAAAACGGCGGCGTTTAGGAACCAACGCATAAACCCGCAATACACAAAACAGATCTCTCCGCTCACGAGCAGATCTCATGCCAACGCTATACCAGATCTCTCCCACAAGCTCTAATCAAAACCTCACCGTTCTTACTTATCAAAACGACAGCGTTTCAAGCCTTAACAAAATACGCTAGAACCAGATCTCTACACATTAGCGCAAAACAGATCTCTCATGAAACGACGGCGTAAGGACCTCGTGCCAACAAAACACGCTGCGAAGGAAAATAACACCAGCGACCAGACTTCTTCAACATCAAGGCTTACGTCATCAACGCAACGCATACCAGCGAAGCTTACGTCATCAAATCTACTACCAGATTTCACCAAAAACAGATTTCTCCCCAAAAACTCAAAAAAATGCGAAAACTTCCAGAATTGCTCCAAATATGAAATCTGACCCGAAAATGCAACCCAAGCATTCCAACTGAAATCTGAATTACCAGAAATCACTAACAACCGATTAATTCTAACAATTAATATTATTACATTATCAGGTCTAACATTTCTCCCCCACTAAAAAGGATTTCGTCCCCGAAATCAAACAACAATTCTGATACAACAACACAGCAACATGCTAACAAAACCGAAACTCGCCTAACACAAGGCCAGGAGTTCAAGATAACTGAGCAAACAATTAACAACAACTAGGGAAGAAATACAACTAAAAGCTACAAACTACTGGAAAATTTAGCTCAAAAGCTACTCAAACAGATGCGTCCACTCGCGCTGCATCTTTTCTTCCAGCTCCCAAGTAGCTTCTTCCCTTCCATGTTTGCTCCACTGCACCATTACTAACGGAATGGTCTTATTCCTCAAATGTTTCTCTTTTCTACCAAGGATATGCAAGGGATATTCTTGATAACTCAACGTCTGATCTAGCTCCACCTCGTCAGTTCCAAGCACATGAGAAGGATCTGGCTCATACTTCCTCAACATGGAAACATGAAAGACGTCATGAAGAGAAGACAACTCTGGCAGCAACAACAGCTGATACGCTAAAGGGCCAATCCTATCAACAATCTCATACGGACCAACGTAACGAGGGGCTAACTTTCCCTTGTGTCCAAAGCGCATGACACTGCGAAACGGAGAAACTTTGAGAAATACACGATCACCAACCTGAAACTCAAGAGGTCGACGCCTCTTATTCGCATAACTGGCTTGGCGATCCTGGGAAGCTTTCATTCGCTGTCGAATAAGATCCACATGATCTTTCATTTACTGCACAAATTCAGGGGCAGATAGCTGCTTCTCCCCAACTTCTTTCCAACATACCGGCTATCTGCAATTTCTGCCATACAAAGCCTCAAATGGCGCCATGCCATTCTTCACCTGGTAGCTGTTATTGTACGAAAACTCAACCAAAGACAACGCGTCTTGCCAGCTACCTCTGAAATCCAACACAACAGCACGCAACATATCCTCCAACGTCTGGATAGTTCGCTCAGATTGGCCATCTGTCTGGGGGTGATACGCGGTGCTCATCGCCAATCTGGTTCCCAAAGCTATTTGCAAACTCTTCCAAAAAGTGGAAGTAAACCTCGGATCTCGGTCGGAAATGATCGAAACGGGCACACCATGTAGTCTAACAACAAAATCAATGTACAGCTTCGCCATCTTCTTCAACGAGAAGGTCATTCCATAGGGAATAAAATGTGCAGACTTTGACAGACGGTCTATAACCACACAAATAGTATCGCATCCTCTGCTGGAACGAGGCATATGCGTCACAAAATCCATAGCAATGTGCTCCCAATTCCATTGGGGCACTTCCAAACTCTGCAACAGACCACCAGGTCTCATCCTTTCGGCCTTTACCATCTGGAAATTCAAACAACGAGCGACAAAACCAGCAACGTCACTCTTCAGGCCAGCCCACCAGAAGTGCGGCTTCAAAGCATGGTACATCTTCCGTGCACCAGGATGAACACTATGTCTGCTACAATGCGCTTCCCGAAGGATCTCCTCCTTCAAATCAATCAAATTGGGCACAACTAACCTGCCCCAGAAACGCAAACAACCATCGGAAGAGACAGAATAATCCTCAAGTTCGCCAGCCCTGACCTTCAACTTCAACTCGTGGATAGACGGATCAGTCCTCTGAGCTGCTCGAATACTAGAAACAATCTGCGGCTCCACTTGGAACGATGAAACCACAATGTAATCCTCAGCCGGGTAGAATCTCCAACCCGTAGTGTTAAGATGCTCTTGATCCTTGGAGATGTACAACGAAGCAAGCATCTCACTAGCCTTCCTGCTCAAAGCATCGGCCACTACGTTTGACTTCCTAGGCTGGTACTTAATCTCACAATCAAAGTCCTTTAGCAACTCCATCCACCGTCGTTGTCTCATGTTCAAGTCAGGCTGCAAAAACAGATACTGCAAACTCTTGTGGTCGGAGTACACCACAAACTGCTCGCCATACAGGTAGTGACGCCAGATCTTCAACGCAAAGACCACCGCTGCTAACTCCAAATCATGGACCTACAATCTCGGAAACATTCCTGGGACGCTCCCAGTTCAGAACGGCATCAACCTTGCTAGGATCTACAGAAATCCCCTCGGCTGAAATCACATGTCCCAAGAATACGACGCGATCCAACCAGAACTCACACTTGGAAAACTTTGCATACAACTGCTGATCTCTCAGCGTCTGAAGGACAATCCGCAAATGCTCCTTGTGCTCCAAAGGAGTCTTCGAATAGACTAAGATGTCGTCAATGAACACGATCACAAACTGATCGATAAACTCATGGAAAACTCGGTTCATCAAATCCATAAAGACTGCATGCGCGTTGGTCAAACCAAACGGCATCACCAAAAACTCAAAATGTTCGTACCTCGTACGAAACGCAGTCTTCGAGACATCTTGTTCTCTCACCATCAGCTGATGGTACCCGAAACAAAGATCAATCTTGGAATACACCGCAGAACCTTGCAACTGATCAAACAGATCATCGATTCTCGGCAACGGGTACTTGTTCTTCACAGTGGCTTTATTCAACTGGCGAAAATAAATGCACATCCGCATTGAGCCATACTTCTTCTTCACAAACAGTATGGGCGCTCCCCACGGTGACATACTAGGACGAATAAAACCTTTCTCCAGCAAATCATCTTACTGCACCTTGAGTTCCCTCAACTCCGTAGGCGCCAGACGATAAGGAGCACGCGAAATCGGAGTTGTGCCAGGCACCAGCTCTATGCTGAAGTCGATCTCCCGCCTTGGAGGAAAACCAGGAATCTCCTCCGAAAACACATCGGGAATGTGTCGCACCACGGGAACGTCACTGAGCTGAACACGGGAAGAAGAAGACGCGTCCAAAGCTTCGATCATAAAGCCAGCATTCCCCAAAGACAACAAGCTAAACATCTCCATCGCTGAAACCAATGGAATCTTCGATCGCGAATCCTGGCCGTAGAAGTCCCACTTCTCGCCAGACATAGGCCTAAAACGCACAATCCCATGGAAGCAATCCACGGAAGCCCTATAGTTGGACAGCACATCCATCCCAACTATGCAATCGAAATCCCAAAGCATCAAACGGATCAAGTTCGCTAACAGGACATGCTCACCAAACCGCAACACGCCATCCAACAAAACTTCTTGGGAGAACAGACTCACACCACCAGGGGTAGAAACAGAAACGGCATCGCGCAAAGGAATGGTACACAGACCATGCTCAATAACAAACGAATCAGAAATAAACGAATGCGATGCACCGATGTCAAACAACACACGATCCCAAAGCATCAAACGGATCAAGTTCGCTAACAGGACATGCTCACCAAACCGCAACACGCCATCCAACAAAACTTCTTGGGAGAACAGACTCACACCACCAGGGGTAGAAACAGAAACGGCATCGCGCAAAGGAATGGTACACAGACCATGCTCAATAACAAACGAATCAGAAATAAACGAATGCGATGCACCGATGTCAAACAACACACGAGCAGGAAAGTCAAAGACAAGACATGTACCTCCAATCACCCAGCTCGGTGTCTCCTCGGCCTGCTCCCTCGTAATGGCGTTAACCTGAGCATGCTGGGGTCCTGAGAAGAAAGGCTGAGACGAATGCCCAAAGCGCGAAGGGCCTGGCTGCTGAAACGGTCTAAACTGAGTCTCACCCAATTGGGGCTGCTGAAAATGCTGAGAACGGCCCCTAGACTGACCTCCACGACCCTGAGGCTGGGCCGCGGTCTGCTGTGATCCAGCTGACGGACACACTCTCGCAAAATGCCCGTACTGACCACAAAGGTTGCAGGAACCCTGCACGCCAACACACTGCGTGGAAGGATGCTTCCCTCCACAAAAACCACAAAACTCAGCCCGAGAACCACTGCCACTCGAGCTGCCTGAACCAGAAGAGCCAGAACCCGACTTCTTCTTGAACTGCTGACCTCGGGGTCGAAACCTCAGACTTCCAGACTGCTGCGCCACCTGTGGCTGCTGCTGCTGCTGCTAGGGCTGATTGGCTGACTGGGAGGACTGAGAAGACTGCGCTCCCTGAATGACAGGACGACCAGCCTGCGGTGCCTGTTTCCGACGAGCACTACGACTCCGCATGCCCTCCTCGAGATCAAGGGCACTATCCACTGCCTCAGCATACGTTTTGGGTTTGCTGGTCAACACCATCTGATAAAGCTCATCATTCAAACCCTCAATAAATCGAGTCCGCTTGGCCCTCTCCCGGCCAGAAACATTGGGAACGTACGCCAACAAGGAAGAGAACCGACGCGCATACTCCCTCACGGACATGGAGCCCTGCTCCAAACGATCAAACTCCCGCTCACGGGCGTTCACATAAGATTCCGGTACATACTCCTGCTGGAATGTGGTACAGAAACTATCCCAAGAGATCCCAACTCCAATCTCCAGCAAAGTACTCGAAGCACCTCGCCACCAGCGCTCTGCGTCCTTCCTAAGCAAGAGAGTCACTAAACTCAGCCGAAGATCATCATCATACTGAACCCGGTCGAAAAGAGCAATAACATTCCGGAGCCACGAATCCGCATCCTCACTGGACTCATCACCATTGAAGACTGGAGGGTTCATCCTCTGAAACCGAGCGATCACCACATCCATCCGCTCCACCGGGGGAGGCAAATCACCAACTTCCTCCTCCTCACTAACACGAGTATGGCTGCGAGCACTACGCCTATCCTCGTTCTGTCCTGCTGATTCCTCAAACTACCCCCTACCTCTACCACGACGTCAAGGCGGCATCTACGAAAACACTCAACAAGATCAAGCAAAACAGAACAAATACGGCATAGATAGCATATAATACAGAAATATGCAGCACGTAGTCACATAACCAAGCACATGCAACACACAAAACTGTGCCTAGACTCGAGTGAGATCAAAGAAATAGAGCTTATCCCAGCTTAAGCTCTGATACCAAAAATGTCAGGCCTCGTGATCTAAACAGAGTAAAATCATACAAACACATGCGGAAGCTATCAAAAAGCGGGTAAAATTTTTCGCTTTTGTCCTGACGGTTTAAAACAATATAATTTAAAATAAAGCGATACTCAAAATATATCCCAGTTTATAAAAACAACAACAGTAAAGCATACAACAACCACAACCACATGTATCAGTCTCCAACTACGGGGTACAATAACGAAGCGCAGGGCATCCCCCTGGCTAACTGATACATATATATATATATGCTATACGCAACTGGGACACGCTAACCACCTCTTGGGGCGCCACCAGCTGGGTTAAAACCACGGCCAGCTGTAAAACCTGGGTTCCATGAAAATAACACAAACAAGGAAACAAACCAAGCCCCAAAGGGACATGGGGTCAAACCCCAGTACGGAGAGCAACTATAAATTATGCAGTAAACAGCAGGAATAAAATGCAGATGCTATGCATGAGATGCTGGACAACAACTGATGACTCCAACCAAAAAAGGAAGTCAAGGAACTCAATGCACAGCTCAACTGAATCTGCAACAAACGGTGGCCACTGGGTGTGTTCCATGTGTGGTAATGAGCCACTCTCCGGGACACAACACCCGAATACCAGATGCATCAAACGACTTGACCTGCGGTTGCCCAACCTATGAACTGTGGTACTTAGCCACTCGGCGCACAGGGGCTAACATAACCCAGCAGGGAAATGAGAGTGCGGTATTGCCGCTCGCCCTCGCATCCTGGTAAGAAACAGAGCAAGAACAACGAAGCAATGGCTGCAAAAGCGGAAATGAGATGCTAATGTGTGTATGCTACATGCTGGACAATAACAAGCATAATCATATGTGCAACAACCAATGCACACCACAATAAACACAGCCATCTCATAAAGACAGTGCCTCACAAAGCATCAACACACGGCAGCCAACAAACCAGCAACTACCATTTTATCCAAGCCATGCCTACGCTGCATTAACAAGCTCAACCCGTACCTTATTTTTCTGTTCAAAAATTACCACAATACAAGCTTGAGAAAACTGGTTCCAACCTGCTCAAATATACGACACACAGATTTCAGGGAAGCTACACAGAAAGTTGCGGTCAACCATAGAACGCACGGCTCTCAACCCCTAAATTGAGAAACTACCTGCGCACAGCAACTACACGAACAGGGAAAAACTGCTGCCGCTTCGCGATCTCACCCTGGACAACCGTAGCTTCCAAGATCGGTATAGGATGAAAGAGATCTTCGAGAGGAGTCCAACGCTACCTCGAACGTGAAAAATGGTTGCCGGAATCGACAGGAAATAGCCGAATAAGTTCACGATGAACAGTGTTTAGGGTTAGAGGAAACAGAGGTCGACTAACGGGGAAATAAAATGCTAAGTATGGGATCTGGTAAAAATAAAACGAAGCCAACGCTTCCTATTTAAAGGCGCGAGAAGTCTGTTTACAAGACCCACCGACAGAAACAGATCTCACAACCAACGCGCGCTAAACACAACCAAGACCCCAAAACGACGTCGCACAAAACCACGGAGAAAGCTGGTCAAAAGCGCTGAAAGCTGGAAACACGCTACAGGAGAGTTGACCAACTTGACATCTGTTTTTAATAATCCAACCAGACCTCATCGCTACGAACAGATCTCTCACTAGTGCTACTTCCCAAAAACGACGACGTAGCAACATATTAAAACGGCGGCGTTTAGGAACCAACGCATAAACCCGCAATACACAAAACAGATCTCTCCGCTCACGAGCAGATCTCATGCCAGCGCTATACCAGATCTATCCCACAAGCGCTAATCAAAACCACACCGTTCTTACTTATTCAAATGACAGCGTTTCAAGCCTTAACAAAATACGCTATAACCAAATCTCTACACATTAGCGCAAAACAGATCTCTCATGAAACGACGACGTAAGGACCTCGCGCCAACAAAACACGCTGCGCAGGAAAATTACACCAGCGACCAGACTTCTTCAACAGCAAGGCTTACGTCATCAACGCAACGCATACCAGCGAAGCTTACGTCATCAAATCTACTACCATATTTCACCAAAAACAGATTTCTCCCCAAAAACTCAAAAAAATGCGAAAACTTCCAGAATTGCTCCAAATATGAAATCTGACCCAAAAATGCAACCCAAGCATTCCAACTGAAATCTGAATTACCAGAAATCCCTAACAACCGATTAATTCTAACAATTAATCTTATTACATAATCAGGTCTCATAGTTATCAACTCCACCAGCGCTAATTCTACCTTTATACACTACAAAAAGCTCTAACAAAGCTTAAAAAGGTAGAACCTTAACTTACCCAAAATGCAACCCAAGCATTCCAACTGAAATCTGAATTACCAGAAATCCCTAACAACCGATTAATTCTAACAATTAATCTTATTACATAATCAGGTCTCATAGTTATCAACTCCACCAGCGCTAATTCTACCTTTATACACTACAAAAAGCTCTAACAAAGCTTAAAAAGGTAGAACCTTAACTTACCCTGTCAGGCCCCGTGCTAATTACCAACAATTAACACATAATAAGCGCATAATTACGGAAGCTTAAAATCAGGGCTTAAAAATTTTTCGAAATACAAAGGCCTGAACTTCAAATCATTCATTCAAAATATTCGATATTCAAAATAGAAGTTTACTCAACTCGATACAGCAAGTAACCACATAAATCAATTCAAAATACAGATCCCCCAAATACAAATAAAACACGGGGCATCCCCCGGTTCAATACATATCATAAGTAAACTGGGACTCAGGGATGCGGGGATCGACCAACTGAACTTCCACTCGGTCCAGCTTGGTTACCTGAAACTCCTGCAAATGGGTAACACAGACCCAAACAACAAAAGCAGGAAAAGAAAATACGAGGTCAAGCCTCAGTACGAAGAGCTATCAAAGCAGTAAACATGCAACAAGCTATAATCAAAGCTATGAATGCATGAGGGCTATCAAAAAGTCGGATAGCTAGACCAG
>KQ993021.1:95641-110478 GCA_001598015.1 Dorcoceras hygrometricum
GCGAGAAGAGGATTTTGGGGAGTGCGACTTCCCAAAAGTCAACTCGGGTCAAATCGAGATTTCCCGATGTTGAGGGGCAAAACGGTCATTTTGCACTGGGGTTCTGAAAAATGGTTTTTCAGATAATATTATTCAGTCTCGGAAACTGAGTCGATCGGTCCGATCTAATCGGCGATCGGAGTTACGATGAAGTCTCGGTGGTGGAGATGAACTGAATGTTCATTGTTGGACCCAGGCCCGTTGGGCCGGTCCAAATCCAACACTTAATCTATTTAATATAGACTTAAGAGACTTGATCAATTAATCAACTCATCTCAACCCTAACCCTAAAAGCATTATCCGCCTCCCCTCCTCTCCACATACGCCGCCCGCCGTGCGCCGCCGCCGCCCGTCTTCGCCGGAAAATCGTTTCCGGCTAATTCGACGAGGAGAATCCGTTCGTGCTGATCTCGTCAGTCCTTCTAGTGCAAGCTGACGAAGGAGTCTCGTTTCTGGTCGTGGACCGGATTGGCGATATCTACCGCAATCTACCGAGAAGAGCCGACGTTATTGTAACTACGGTTGGAGCCAGGCACAAGTGCCAACAAGGTAGTGGTTTTGAACACCCTATGAATGTCGATAATTGTTATTGGATTTTTCGTATTGATCGTCTCCCGGCTTATGTTTTCTGTTCTTCCGCTGCCTCGCCGGGGGGCGGATCCGGATCCCCAACACTCAAAAGTGTCAGGCCCTGTGCTAATTAACAAGGATTAATTGCACAATTAAGCACATAAACGGGGAAGCATAAAATAGGGCTAAAAATTTTCGAAATAAAGTTGGGCCTGAACCAAATCATATCTTCAAAATAGTCATAATCAAAATACGATTTAAAATCCAAACTCATACAACAACAGGTAAACAATTATCAAATCAACAACGATCCCCCCCATAATACATATAACCTCGGGCATCCCTTGGATCAATACATAATAAAATAACTGGGACTTCAAAGAAATAGGGATCGACCAGCTGGGTTTCCAGTCTGTCCAGCTTGGTTACCTGAAGATCCTGCAAATGGGCAACGCAGACCCAAACAACACAAAAGAAGGAAACGAATACGAGGTCAAGCCTAGTACGAATGAGCACTAATATAACAGCAAATCATAAACATGCAGTATTCTAAGTCATGAATGCATGTGGCTATCAAAGAACATCGGTCGACAAAGCCTGCTAATCAGCTTGCAGTAATCTCAATCGAGCCTCTATACCCGCACAGTGTATCAACCGAGGAATTCATCGGTCCGTGATCTTCAGGCCCGTCAGCCATCACAGCTCGGTGGTATTCAGACACAACCAATCAGTCGGTCACCACTCCGATGATAGCGTTGTACCTTTCAGGCATGACACATTTGTCGTCGGTCACAACGTGGCTCTATCTCAGGTTCTCAATCGATCAAAGGCTCAATATGTATGCATGAATGTAATGAAATTCAAATCTGATTTCAACATGCATATAATACATAAATAGAAGATATCAATTCAATCAAGCTTCACGTAAACACAGAATTCACATAGCACAGATTTCATGCCTCAAATACTAGCACGCTATGTCTAAGCTGTTAAAAAAAGCTCAACTCGTACCTTCAATTCATAGTACGCTACCTCAACAGATCTCACTAGGCACAGGAATTACAGCCTGCTCAAAATTTCTACCTCGTTGGTCACATTCAACACAGCAGGGACTTCCCTGGAGCTCAATTCTGTTAAGGAATCTCATATATTAGCTCACAGCTGAATTTCTAAAGCATACTACCTACGGTCAGAACTCAAATATGGTTCTACCTATCGAAGCAACTTCTAACAGCTAGAACTAAGCTTAAAGCAACCAAAATCACTTACCCAAAAGCTCAAGAGAACGGAAGAACTCTCGGGTCTAGCTTCGCAAAAACGTTTGATCAACACTGCTACTTCGCGTTCCTCTCCAGCGTCGACTCATGCCACCTAACTGGTATCAATCGATAGAGCTACTCAAGATGAGCTCAACGCCACCAGTCTCGATCCAAACAACGGCGAAAATCGACGACAATTTATCGGAGAAGGGTTCGATTGAACAGTAACTATCGTGGGTTTACTAGAGAAAACGATGAGAAATATCGGGTTCAAATACGCTAAGTGTTGAGCAGCACTTGGTATATAAATCCTTGAACCACTGCTGTTCTAAGCAATTCAGATCTCTTCTTATACTAAGGCAAAAGTCCTCTCAAAGCTGACTCCAGCTTTCGCTCACTGCTAATCACTCTACGTCTAAATCTGAGCACCTAGAAATCACAATTTCCGTGAAATCTTAATCCAAAAGCTGATTAGCCATTAAATCATACTTAACAGATTTCTAGTCCTCACACTCTCCCCCACTAGAAATCGATTTCGTCCTCGATATCAGTTAAGTCATCAAATCAAATCACAACAGCAAGATAGCTTATTCATGACACACTATACTAGACACCATTCCTAATATACGCATGCCATACTGCCTAGTAAATCTCTATACTAAACAGAATCTCAGTTTAGCAGCAAAATCACTCAAATCACAAAATCAATCAAGTTAGAAGTTACCTGAAACGCTGCTGCTATAGCTCAAACATATGAGGCCACTCCTGTCTCATCTTTTCCTCAACTTTCAGGTAGCTTTTTCACGCCCATGCTTGCTCCATTGGACCATCACCAACGGTATAACCTTATTCCTCAGTTACTTATCCTTCCTATCCAGAATCTGGCTCATATTTTTTCAACATTGATACATGAAAAACATCATGCATCGCTGCTAACTCATCAAGCAGCTTCAATCTATAAGCCAACTGTCCAATCCGCTCAACAATCTCAAAGGGACCAACGAATCGAGGAGCTAACTTACCCTTATATCTGAATCTCATAACACTCTTGAAAGGAGAAATCTTGAGAAATACACGATCGCCAACCTCAAATTCTAACGGTCTGCATCGCTTATTAGCATAGCTAGCATATCTATCTTGTGCAACTTTCATTCTACTCCGAATCAATTCAACCTGATCTTTCATATGCTGCACAAACTCAGGAGTAGAAAGCTGTCTCTCACCAACTTCTTCCCAACAGATCGGTGATCTACACTTGCGACCATACAATGCCTCAAACGGAGCCATCCCAATAGTCACTTGGTAGCTGTGGTTGTAAGAAAACTCAACTAAGGACAAAGCATCATGCCAGCCACCACTGAAATCCATCACAACTTCACGCAACATGTTTTCTAAAGTCTGAATGGTCCTCTCAGATTGGCCATCTGTCTGGGGGTGATAAGCAGTGCTCATCGCCAATCTCGAATCCATCGCTGCTTGCAAACTCTTCCAAAATCGAGAGGTGAATCTCGGATCTCTATCTGACACTATCGAAACAGGCACTCCATGCAATATAACCACAGGTTCGACATACAACTTCGACATTTTCTTCATAGAACACCTCACATCATAGAGAATGAAATGGGCTGACTTTGAGAGTCTATCAATCACAACCTAAATCGCATCGCATCCCTTACTCGATCGAGGGAAATGAGTCACAAAATCCATGGTGATGTGCTCCCAATTCCATTGGGGCACTTCTAAACTCTGCAAAAATCCACCAGGTCTCATTCTCTCGGCCTTGACTAAATTGCATCGCATCCCTTACTCGATCGAGGGAAATGAGTCACAAAATCCATGGTGATGTGCTCCCAATTCCATTGGGGCACTTCTAAACTCTGCAACAATCCACCAGGTCTCATTCTCTCGGCCTTGACCTGCTGGCAATTCAAACATCGAGAAACAAAACCAGAAATGTCGCTCTTCATGCCTTTCCACCAGTAGTGAGACTTCAAAGCATGGTACATCTTATTCTCCCCTGGATGTACTCTATATCGACTACAATGAGATTCATTAAGAATAGTCTCTTTAAAATCAATCAAGTTTGGAACCACCAATCTACCACGAAATCTCAAACATCCGTCCGAAGCAACAGAGAAATCTTCAGATTGACCATTCTGGGCTTTAATCCTCAACTCATGGATATACGAATCAGTCCTCTGTGCCTCTCTGATGTCACTCACAATCTGTGGTTCAACCTGAATCGAAGAAACTATGAAGTACTGATCACTCGGCTGGAATCGCCAACCAGAAGTACTCAACTGCTCGTGGACTCTCGAGATACTCAAGGATGTTAGCATCGCAGGCTGGGCTTTCATACTTAAAGCATAGGCTACCAAGTTCATCCGCCCAGGCTGATACTATATCTCACAATCAAAATCCTTAAGCAACTCCATCCAACGACGTTGCCTCATGTTCAAATCTGACTGGGTGAAGATATACTTCAAACTCTTGTGGTCGGTGTACACCACAAACTCCTCACCATACAGATAGTGTCGCCATATCTTCAAGGCAAACACAATCGCAGCCAACTCTAGATCATGAACGGGGTATCTCGTCTCATGAGGCTTCAACTGCAGCCAATCCCAAGAACTACGGATCTCGGAAACATTCCTAGGCCGCTCCCAGTTAAGAACTGCTTCAACCTTACTAGGATCCACAGAAATTCCTTGCGCCGAATCACATGACCCAAGAAAATAACTCTGTCTAGCCAAAATTCACACTTACTGAACTTGGCATACAGTTGTGAGTCTCTCAGTCTCTGCAACACTAGCCTCAAGTGCTCTTTATGCTCTCTGAAACTCCTCGAATACACCAAGATGTCATCTATGAAGAAAATCACGAATCGATCAATGTACTCGCTAAAGACGCGATTCAGCAAATCCATGAACACAGCAGGAGCATTCGTCAGTCCAAACGGCATCACACGAAACTCATAATGCCCGTATCTCATCCAGAAAGCTGTCTTCGCTACATCAGCATCTCTAATCCACAACTGATGATAGCCAGAGCGCAAATCAATCTTCGAGTACACGGCCGATCCTTGCAACTGATCGAACAAGTCATCAATCCTCGGCAACGGATACTTGTTCTTCAGTGTCGCTTTATTCAATTGCCGAAAGTCAATGCACATCCTCATAGATCCATCTTTATTCTTCACAAACAGAATCGGAGCTCCCCAAGGCGACATACTCGGTCTAATGAAGCCTTTCTCAAGAAGATATCTCAACTGATCCTTGAGCTCTTTCAACACTGCTGGCGCCAACCGATACGGAGCTCTAGAAATCGGGGCTGTACCAGGCACCAACTATATACTGAAATCAATATCTCGTCTTGGAGGGAATCCAGGAATCTCGTCTGGAAACACATCTGGGAACTCTTGAGCAATCGGAACATCGCTCAACTACACTCTCGACTCACGGGAAACATCTAGGGCATAGATCATAAACCCTGAATTCTCCAGTGACAACAAAATAAACATCTCCATGGCGGACACAATAGGAATCTTAGGTTGCGAATCATCACCATAGAACTCCCATTTCTCTCCAGATCGAGGCCTAAACCTCACCACACCATGGAAACAATCAACGGTCGCTCTATTCTCAGTCAGCACATCCTACCCAAAATGCAATCGAAATCTCGAATTCCCAAAACAATCAGATTGGTCATCAAAACATGCTCATCAAATCTAACCAAGCAATCCAACACCACCTCTCGGGACAACAGTCTCATACCAGCAGGGGTGGACATGGAGACAACATCACACAGTGGGGAAGAACTCAATCCACGCTCATACAGAAACAACTCAGAAATGAAAGAGTGTAATGCTCCAGTGTCAATCAAAACTCGTGCAGGAAAATCAAAGATAAAGCATGTACCTTGAATCACTCACGTAGGTATCTCATCAGCCTGCTCTCTCGTCAAGGCATTCTCTTGAGCCTGCTGCGGTCCCGGAAACTGAGGTCTCGAAGGTACTCCAAACCTAGAAGGCTCACGAGGTTGGAATCCTGATCGTTGGGACGGAACAAAAGGCTGCTGTCGCTGTGAAGAACCACAAGCGGAACCTTGCTGTGAGTGACCCAAAGACTGCCCTCCCATCAAAGGACACACTCTAGCAAAATGTCCTGGTTGTCCACAAAGATGACAAATACCTCAAACTCCACGACACTGCGAAGTTTCATGCTTCCCTCCGCACTGTCCACAAAACGCACCACCAGAACTACTGCCACCAGAACTCACAGAACCAGAGAAACTCGACTGCACCTTCTTCTTAAACTGTTTGCCTCACGTTTTGAACCTCTGAAGATTCGATTTCTGCGACCCTGAGACTGAAACGATTGCGACACATCTTGCACCGGTTGAAAAGAGCGCCCCACCGAAGGCTGAACCGGAGCCTGTGCCTCCAACAAACTCTCCTCAATATCTACAGCCCTATCCACGGCCTCAGCATAAGTCGCAGGTGAACCAGACAACAACATCCGGAACAAATCAGGCCTCAAACCCTTCAGAAACTTGTTCCTCTTAGTCCTCTCCTAGTTAGCAACATGGGGAACATACATCAAAAGCGAAGAGAACTATCTGGCATACTCGGCCACCTTCATATTCCCTTTCTTCAAGTTGTCAAAATCTCGTTCACAACTGTTATAGTAGGACTCTGGGGTATACTCATGTCGGAACACTGCACAGAAGCTCTCCCAAGTAATCACAGCCCCACTCTCATGCAAGATATGGGAATTACCTCTCCACCAGCGCTGCGCGTTATCCCTCAACTGCAACACCGCTAGCTTCAACCTCTTCTCGGGGACGTACTCCAAAGTATCAAACAACTCTTCCATATGAACTAGCCAACCTTCAGCCATCAAACCTCCCTCAGCGCCCGCGAACATAGGGGTATTCATCCGCTGAACCTCGCTAAGTGTGAGGATTGAGAAATTCGAATAGTGATTAATCAGTTTTGCTTAGGATTAGTCACGAGATTTTAGGGATTTCAAATTTCAGATTTTGAGGAATTGTAGTGAAGTTTGGTTTGTGAAGTTCAGAATTCTGGAATTGGAGTTCAGCAGTTGTATTTTGCTAGCGGGAAATGATCCCAGTAGTGTTTCAGCAGTAAGGTTTATCGCTGGGAGAAGTAAAGCCAGCAGCGTTTTTATGCGAAGGCTTGCGGGCAATTCAGCTGTTGGTATTTCAGTAGTAGCGTGATCAATTGTGAGCTATTACATGAGGAAGTCAGCAATGAGTTACATGAGCATTCAGCTGTTGGTATTTTAGTAGTAGCGTGATCTAATCAGATGTCAACGCTAGTCAACTCAGCAGTGAGTGTGTAGCGGGAAGCAGCAGTTAGCGTTAACGCGTGTGCGAGCAGCTGTCAAGTGTTGGTCAACAGCTGAGTCGACTGCTGATGTTCTAGCGCTAATCAGCCGTTGACTTTGCGAGGGATCTGATTCAGTCGAGTGATCATCTGTTGGTTTGAGTGACCAGCTGCTGGTAGTGAGGCGACGTCGTTTTACCTTTGTTAGCGGGAACCCTGATACATCGTCGTTTGAGTTAATTAGCGTTTCAGCTGTTGGCCATTTTGAGAGGGATCTTTCATCAGCCGTTGAAGTGCTGCAGAGTCGTTTTAATTAGTCGGTGCGACGTCGTTTTGATGTCCCGTTGTGTAGTGCAACGTCTGATTGTATCAACTGATTCGTTTTAAGGGAAACGCGGGCTTCAGTCGTAAGACTCCTACTATAGCGCCTGATTTTGTAAACAGCAGCTGTCGTAGTGGAGATATATAGATTTGTGTTGAGTGACACTTAGAATTATTTAGAGCCCGACATTTCTTATCTTCATCTTCGAAACCCTCGATAGCTACTGTTCACCCGAACATTTATTCCCTAGATTTCTGTCGATTCCAATCATTGTTTTGAACGAGATTGGTGGCGCTGGATTCTCCTTGAGTTGCTCTTTCGATTGATAGGAGGCCTGAGTCAGTGTTGGAGAGAAGCGCGAAGAACCTGTTTGTTCGAAGCTTTTCGTGAGATCTGAACCGTGTGTTCTTTGGTTCTTCTGGAAGCTTGAGTTAGTGTTTACAACTAGTTTTAAGTTTAGTTTCAACTGTTAATCCTACGTAGAACGATAGAACTGGAATTTAGTTCTCGGCCGTAGGTACTAAGCGGATTCGACTTAGTGTTGACCTGATATATATTAGATGTTGTAACAGATTTAAGGTGCAGGATAGCTTCTGCCAAGGTTGAGGAGGTCAAAAAAGCTGATTTTCTTAGGCTGAGTTCTGCCGAGCCTTTGAGAAATTTGTTGAGGTAGATTGAAGCTGTGAGGTACGAATTGAGCAGCTCTAACAGCTTTGAGCGTGGACATGGCTGTATTTCGTGTTATGAATTCTGTGTTGAATTGATGGCTGAATTACGTGAATAGATTTTACCTGATTTGGTTATTGATGTTCTATTTTCACGTATTGTTATTGTATGCATTTAGAACTGATTATTGAATGGCATTCATACATACATCTTGATCTAGATTGATTGATTGATGTCCTGATTGACACCCACGTTGTGACTGGCCGATAGATGTGTCGTGCCCGAAAAGTCCAACGCTATCATCGAAGTGGTGACTGCCGGATTCGAGTGTCTACCACCGAGCTGTGATGGGCTGACTGGCCCCTAAGATCACGGATCGATGATTTCTCGGTTGATACACCGTGGTATGGAGGCTCGACGTGAGATGAGTTTCCAGTTGATACACTGGTCTTGATTACCGATTCCTTGATAGCCTCATGCATTTCATATCTTGATTTATAGCATGTTGCATGACTTGTTGTTTTTAGATGGCTCTTCGTACTGAGGCTTGACCTCGTATTTCCTTTCTTGCTTTTGTGTTGTTTGGGTCTGTGTTACCCATTTGCAGGATCTACAGGTAACCAAGTTGGACCGAGTGGAGTGCCAGCTGGTCGATCCCCATTACCTTGAGTCCCAGTTTTATATTGTATTATGTATTGAACCAGTGAATGTCCTGTGTTTTTATGTATTGGGGATCTGTATCTGATTTGATATTTGATGTTACCTATTTTTGTATGAGTTTGATTTAACTTGTACTTTGATTATGAATATTTTGAATGATGATTTGAGTCCAGGCCCAAAATATTTCAAAAATTTTTAAGTCCTATTTTATTGCTTTCCGCGTTTATGTGCTTATTTGTTGCTTTAAATTTTTGAGTTGATTTAGCTCGGGGCCTGACAATAAAAGCTAAACTCCATCTTGCCAATCTGCCTCGTCACATCCTCAACCTCTGCCTGTCTCTCTCGACGACGCATTCCGCGTTTATGTGCTTATTTGTGCTTTAATTTTGAGTGATTAGCACGGGGCCTGACAATAAGACTAACTCCATCTTGCCAATCTGCCTCGTCACATCCTCAACCTCTGCCTGTCTCTCTCGACGACGCAAAAGGATGTTCTGCTGAATTCCCTCATCACTATCCGAGGCCCTAGACTCCTTAGCGGAACGTCTAGCAGTCCTACCTCTACCCCTTCTCGACGGCATCTAATCAAATCTCAAGGTAAGAACTAACAGCAGATAATCACAGAGACAAGTAAAATAATCACATAAGCCACAGAGTCAATCAAAATCAAATCCAAACTCTGTGCCTAGACTCAAGTGTGATCAAAGGAGAACGAGCTTATCCCAAATTAAGCTCTGATACCAAAAAGTGTCAGGCCCCGTGCTAATTAACAAGGATTAATTGAACAATTAAGCACATAAACATGGAAGCATAAAATAGGGCTAAAACTTTTCGAAATAAAGTTGGGCCTGAACCAAATCATATCTTCAAAATAGTCATAATCAAAATACGATTTAAATCCAAACTCATACAACGGGTAAACAATTATCAAATCAACAACGATCCCCCCCAGAATACATATAACCTCAGGGCATCACCTGGATCAATACATAATAAAATAACCGAGACTTCAAAGAAATGGGGATCAACCATCTGGGTTTCCAGTATGTCCAGCTTGGTTACCTGAAGATCATGCAAATGGGCAACGCAGACCCAAACAACACAAAAGCAGGAAAAGAATACGAGGTCAAGCCTCAGTACGAATGAGCACTAATATAATAGCAAATCATAAACATGCAGCATTCTAAGTCATGAATGCATGTGGCTGTCAAAGAACTTCGATCGACAAAGCCTGCTAATCAGGTGGTAGTAATCTCAATCGAGCTCTTGGAGCGAAATCCGACGCTTATGCTAACAGACTACACAAGGGAGATGTCTTCGCACATCTCACCAGCTTCAAGCAAACGTTCGAAAACAATATCCAAACAAAGCGTCTCATCTAGGGAGTCCAACGCTACCACTCTTACTTCAATCGGAGCTGTCTACCATCGGCAATCGAAGAAGATAAGTTTCAATGAACAATAGCTAAGGTATCGCGACAGAAATTGGAAATCGGGAAATATTGTAATTATGGAAACTGGATACTCAAATCGAAGACCAAGTCCTCTAATATAAGTCAAAGCTGATCACACCTGAAGGAACAGTATCCACCAACACTTAAACTATCGCAACTGATATTCCCGTTCGCAAACATATCTTGCAACAGATCTCACTCTACGCCAAAACAGCGATCGCTACTAACTCAAACGACGTCACAGAGAATTACTGTCGCAACTGGACACGTCACCCGCTACTCACTGCTGAACAACAAACCAACATCTGATAGCAACAACAGATCTCTCACACAGCTGAAGCTAACGCAACTCACAGCTGAGTCTTCTTCGCCAATCCAAAACGCTGTCGTTCCAACTAATCCAAACGACGACGCTTAGCTACTCACTGCTGAAACACGCTAGCACGCTCTATACTGCTCAGCGACAACTGATCTCGCTACGAATACTGAATACAACAACTCAGCGACAACTGCTGACGTCACTACTGCTGAACGCCAACATTCAGCGATAACCCGCGCCAACTACTGAATAGATTTCACGCCAAACTCAAATTCTCCAGAACTCTTATAAGGGCTAAAACAAAACACGATAGCTTCTCCAAGCTCAAAAACTCAAAGCTGATCTCAATAAATCCCGATAATTAACTCGATTAATCTCATCAGCTTTCGGGTCTCACATCTCTCTCCCACTAAAACAGGATTTCGTCCTCGAAATCAATCAACTACAAAACAATAGTTCAAGATAACTGGGGAAAAGAAACACAAGCAACCAACTACTGGAACAAAAGCAACATCTACTCAAACAGATGCGGCCACTCACGCTGCATCTTCTCTTCCAGTTCTCACGTAGCTTCCTATCTACCATGCTTGCTACACTGAACCATCACCAAAGGAATGGTTTTGTTCCTCTGCTGTTTCTCTTGTCTATCCAAGATCTTCAAGGGATATTCAACATAGCTCAAAGTCCGATCAAACTATACCTCGTCAATTCTCAACACATACAAGGGATCTGGCTCATACTTTGTAACGACCAAATCTTTTTCATAGTCCACAACTAGTAATTTATGAGATTTGAGGGATTACAATGCTTTATTATTTCGATCCATGAATGGATTCAGTTTCAGATTTCACGTGTTGTTTGGCGTTCTTCATTTAAATGTTAAACTTCAAATTTCATGATACGTGCATTCAGATTTCAAGTTATGCGCGTGCAGATTTCATGTCTTACGCAATGATCAACCTATTCTTATATCTTGGGTTGATAACCAGATTTCAGAATGCAATAACAGTAGATGTCTAGTGGTTCCTGCAAGCCAATTGAATCCTTTGTTTTAATTGAAATCGTTCGGTTTCCATGTGCATCCTTTCGCGTGCTAGATTTCATGTCTTACGCAATGATCAACCTATTCTTATATCTTGGGTTGATAACCAGATTTCAGAATGCAATAACAGTAGATGTCTAGTGGTTCCTGCAAGCCAATTGAATCCTTTGTTTTAATTGAAATCGTTCGGTTTCCATGTGCATCCTTTTATTTTAAAAACAGAGCACGCTTTTAATGGATTTTGGCATATTGACTAAACGTGTGTTCCTTCATTAGACTTTGTAAGTCATATAAATAGGACATTAAGCTGCTTCATGCATCATTACTTTCACAACAAATCATTTTAAAGCGGTGTTCTCTCTTAAAAAAAACCGAGCAAAGTTCTTTCAAAGCGTTTTAAAGGAAACAAGCGGTGCGCAGGAAGGTCACTGGATTTACTGCCGTTGTTTTGTTAAAGAAACCATGCAAGTAAACTCTGTTTCTTGCTCACTCAATAGAAAGCATATATTCAATTCTGTGTTTATGATTATGTATGGTTTTAAGGAAAGGAAAATAGCTACTGCTGTTCTTCAAAGAAAACCAGAAGTTCATGATCTGTTTTTGCAAAAGTTACGTTTACTGTAATTTTGATTCAAAGATGTTTTAAAAAATGGTTTAATGATGTTCTTCTAGTAAATTCTTGAGATTTCCAATGATTCATTCCTCTAAGTAGCTCACAACTAGCTTATTCGATATTTTCCAGAAATTTCGTAAGATATTTTGATTTCTTCAGAAGAAGGTAACCGTGATAATTCATGTTTATCCACACGGTTAACTATGAAGTCTGGTTCTTATACCATCGCTGAATTTCTATGATGAACAGATTTCTAAGAGTAGAGGTCTGTTTACGTGTTATGTTAAGTTCATATTTCTATCGATGTTCATGAGATCTGAAGTGTTTCTTCTTCGTTGAAATACTTATGTCCTTGCAGATTTCACCCGTTCCTTTAGTTCAAATTTCTCTCTTTTATACATGAGATCTGATATAAAGCAGGTTCCTTTATAAATTGTTGACTTCTGAGTTGACTGTTGACATCTGGTTGACCAACAGAGATCTGTTTTATTTCTTACTTCGTTGAGATACATCTATATGATTCAGATTTCTACTGTTCATTTAAAACAGATTTCATCCTTTACTCCTTCAATACTTCTTCGATTGAGACAGAAAGAATAGATTCGGATTCCTTATTCATTTCCGAATCATTTCAAAGATGTATTCGATTCAACTGACAGATTCAAGTAGTATTTTTATTCAGTTTTCATTTTCGCAAGCATTACAAGGAAATCCTTTACAGTTCCAGAACATCATTAGACAGGAGAAAACCAGTAAATGTTTAAGAGAAAGGAAACAGATTTCACGAAAGAAAGAAAGAGCAAAAAGGTTTTAAGAATGTTTTAAGTTATGACAACAAAAGGGTCCCCAGGAAGGATCAGTATTACGGTCGACGGACTGTATACCCCTTCAAAATCCAAGGAAGGATTAGGTTATGGATCGACGGATCTATATACCCCTTCAAAAATGAGCAATAGTGCTAAGACTGTATCAGGAGTTTGATCAAACGAAACAGACCAAATGTTTAAAGTGTTGTCATAATTTCAGAAAGGAAATGAAAAGCATAAGAGTGATTTTAATCACAGCTCTAACGTATGTTTTGTTGGGATAATCGGTGGCGGATCCGGATCCCGACTTCCCGGGAGAGCAGCGGAAATAAAAATTAGCCTCGGAAAGCGTTCAATACATCAATATAAATCTACAAACATACATAGGGTGTTCGTAGATTTGTTACCTTTCTGGCGTCTAGGCGCCTGGCTCCGACAAGTTTCACGAGGAAACCGGCACTTCAAACTGTAGGCGGCGGTAGATCGTCAATCAGGTCCACGACCGGAATCAATCTTCCTCCGTCAATCTGCACTAGAAGACTTGATGGATTTGCCACGGATGGAATCGTCCATATGAACATTCGGTTCATTTAAATCACTGCGGTTTCATCATAATTCCGATCGACGATCAGATTGGACCGATCGACTCAGTTTCCAAAACTGAACATTATGATGTGAAAAACAATTTTTCAGATACCTAGTCCAAAAAGACAGTTTTGCCCCTCAACAGTGGGAAATCGTAATTTGACCCCTGTTGACTTTTAGGAAGTCGCACTCCCTAAAATTCTCCTCATATGCTCAACACATTGAGCTCAGTTTCCGTGCGGGAATCATGAATCCATTGAGCTCAGTTTCCGTGCGGGAATCATGAATCCAGTACTTGTGTGACCCTCAATGGTTCAGGGATACAGCTAGCCGTGGGCCCGCAACCATTGTGGCTCCGAAATCACGATTTCGGACTTGCCCAACGGATCATGGTAAAGCGCCTAGCAACATCGCGCCATGATCCCCTAGGTATCACTGATTGTGCCTGCAAGAACCATTTGGTCGTGGTTAGCGTACAGTACGGTCCTTTCAGTCAATCTGCACTAGAAGACTTGATGGATTTGCCACGGATGGAATCACCTCAGCACGACGATCGGAGCAAGTCCGATCACGGGGCGGCGGCGCGTGGTGGCGCGGCGGCGGCGCGTGGCCGTGAGGTTGAGGAGAAGTGGAGGGGCGGCCGAGAGAGTGTATGGAGGCTAGGCTTAGGTTATGTGCTTGAGTTGTCAAAAGCCCTAATCACCACTTAGTATATAATCAATATACATGGGCTTGAACCGGCCCATTGGACTTGGGTCAGGCCCAAGTCCATATGAACATTCGGTTCATTTAAATCACTGCGGTTTAATCATAACTCCGATCGATGATCAGATCGGACCGATCGACTCAGTTTCCAAAACTGAATATTATGATGCGAAAAACAATTTTTCAGATACCTGGTCCAAAATGACGATTTTGCCCCTCAACAGTGGGAAATCTCAATTTGACCCCTGTTGACTTTTAGGAAGTCGCACTCCCTAAATTCCTCTTCGTATGCTCAACACATTGAGCTCAGTTTCCGTGCGGGAATCATGAATCCAGTACTTGTGTGACCCTCAATGGTTCAGGGATACAGCTAGCCGTGGGCCCGCAACCATTGTGGCTCCGAAATCACGATTTCGGACTTGCCCAACGGATCATGGTAAAGCGCCTAGCA
>KQ993021.1:114451-140398 GCA_001598015.1 Dorcoceras hygrometricum
AACTCAGCAGGCGCTAAATGATACGGAGCACGTGAAATCGGAGCTGTACCAGGTACCAACTCAATGCTGAAGTCTATCTCCCGCTACGGAGGAAAACCAGGATTCTCCTCCGGAAACACATCAGGGAAATTTTGAACCACAGGGACTCTTCTAAGCTCTACGCTCGAAGAAAAAGACGTATCTAAGGCATAGATCATAAAACCAGCATTCTCAAGCGACAACAGGCTAAACATCTCCATCGCAGAGACTAAAGGAATCTTCAACTGGGAATCTTGGCCGTAGAAATTCCATTTCTCGCCAGAATGGGGCCTAATCGCACAACGCCATGGAAACAATCCATAATGGCCCTATAGCTAGACAACATGTCCATTCCCACTATACAGTCAAAACATCACATTACTAGCCTGATCAGGTTGGCTAACAGCACACAAACCTAAGAACAACATTCAACAAAATCTCCTGGGAGAACAGCTCGCACCGGAAGGATTAACAACAGATACAACATCACACAAGGTAGTGGTATGCAAACCATGCTCAACCACAAATGCATCAGAAACAAAAGAATGAGACGCTCCTGTATCCAACAACACACGCGCAGGAAAATCAAAGAGAAAGCAAGTACCTGAGATAATCCCTTCGTCCGGTGTGCTCTCCACTTGCTCTCTAGTCATGGCGTTCACTTGGGAAAACTGAGGTCCAGAAAACTGAGGGTGGGAAGAATGTCCAAACCGCGAAGGACCAGGCTGCTGAAACGGCCTAAACTGAGGCTCCCCTAACCTCTGCTGCTGAACAAGAAAATCAGAACGACTTCTAGATGATCCACCTCGACCTTGTGGTGGAACTGCGGTATGCTGCGATCCAGACAAAGGACACACTCTAGCAAAGTGTCCGTACTGACCACATACATTGCAAGAACCCTGCACACCTACACAATGCGCTGTAGGGTGCTTTCCACCACACTGGCCACAATACTCCACTTTGGTACCACCACTGCTGGAACTACCAGAGCCCAAAGAACTAGAACCGGACTTCTTCTTAAACTGCTTACAACGAGGCCTAAACCTCTGATGTCCAAACTTTTGGGCTACTTGTTGCTGCTGTTTGGGTGGCTGAGACGACTTCACTGACTGGGAAGGTTGCGCTCCCTGAACCACTGGACGGCTACTCTACGCCACCTGCTGTCTACCACGAGACCGACGGTTCCTCAAACCATCCTCGATGTCGATCGCACTGTCCACCGCCTCTGCATAGCGCTTCGGCGAGCTAGCCAAAACCAAGGAATACAACTCCTCGTTCAACCCCTCAAGAAATCTAGTTCTCTTTGCTCTCTCCCGACCAGAAACATGCGGCACGTACACAAGAAGGGAAGAAAACCTACGGCATACTCTCTCGCAGACATACTGCCCTGCTCCAAATTATCGGACTCACCGCTCACGGGCGTTCACGTAGGACTCCGGGACATACTCTTGGCGAAAAGCAATGCAAAAGCTGTCCCACGTAATCCGTACTCCAGTCTCTTCCAAAGTCCTTAAAGCGCCTCTCCACCAACGCTCCGCACCTTTCCTCAACTGAAAAGTAACCAGACTCAACTTTAGTTCATCATCACACTGCACACGGTTAAACAAACCCATGACATGCTGTTACCATGAATCTGCATCAGCACTAGACTCATCCCCGTTGAAACTTGAGGATTCATACGCTTAAACCTCGCCATAACGAGTTCCATAGCGTTCACTCGGGCAGCCAACTCATCAACCTCATCCTCGGCCTGCCTACCGCGTCCACGGCGAGGAAAACTACGCTGATCACCTTCGGTCTGACCTTCAGACTCTTCCGGAATCTGCCCTCTACCTCTACCCCTACGTTTAGGCGGCATCTAAGAAACACTAAGAGGGTAAGGTCACAACAGAACAGATACAGCACAATTAAATGCAGCAAGGAGATCACATAATCAAGCACATGCAACACACAACACTGTGCCTAGACTCAAGTGTGATCAACAGAAATCGAGCTTATCCCAGTTTAAGCTCTGATACCAAAAATGTCAGGCCTCATGCTCTACTCAGAGTTAAACCACGCAAAACAATAGCGGAAGCATACAAAAAGTGGCTTAAAATATTTGCTTTGGGCCTGACGGTTTAAAACATATAATTTAAAATACAACCATACTTAAAATATCCAAGTTTACAAACACTCAGTACAATATTACAACATTTAAACAAATACAAGTACTACAGCATACAACTGAATCCCACAAGCACAGGGCATTCCTCGGCTGACAGTACTAGTACATATATGCTATACGCTAATTGGGACACTCTCTCCACCTCCTGAGGAACCTCCAGCTGGGTCAAAGTCACGACCAGCAGAGAAACCTGGGAAACCTGAAAACACATACAGGAAACATTACACAAGCCCCAGAGGACAATGGGGTCAAACCCCAGTACGGAGATCAATACAAACAGCATAAGGAAAGCAACAGATAAATATGCAAATGCTATGCAAGGGATAAAGGCTACGATCAAAACAGGGAGCCAAAGGATCGCAACAACAGCTCCACAGAAAGATCTGATTAAAGGAAAGACAGACAGTGGCCACGGGATATACTGAGCACATGGGAGCTACCCACTCATCTCCAGTACACCGTACCAGATGCTAAACAAACAGCTCCACCTGTTGTTGCCCACTCATGAGATGTGGGAGCTACCCACTCCGCTCATAGCGGCTAACAAACCCAGCAGGGAGTAGAGGGACACGGAAGTTACCCGCTCGGCCTCTGAGGTATACGGGAACGACCCGCTCGTCCTCGAACACATCATCCTCGTACTCTCAAATCAACAGAATCCTAAGCTGGAACAAGCTCACATCCGTACTCAATTCTCTGTGCAACAATTACTACAGCAGATTGCCACAATGACGTCCCGAGCACACAGATCTACCACATGCTCAATGGTAACACGCAATTCCTCAGGGACTGAAGCACAGAAAACAACAGATGGGAGTTACAAACTCCACCAGCGCTAATCCTACCTATCTAACTCAACAGAAAGCTCTAAACAAAGTTCAAAGGCGGGAACTTTACTTACCCAAACAAGCTAGGAACGAAATCTGACGCTTATACTAACAGACTACACAAGGGAGATGTCTTCGCACACCTCACCAGCTTCAAGAAAACATTCGAAAACAATATCCAAACGAAGAGTATCAGCAAGAGGAGTTCAACGCTACCACTCTTACTTTAATCGGAGCTGTCTACCATCGGCAATCGAAGAAGATAAGGTTCGATGAACAGTAGATAGGGTATCGCGACAGAAATTGGCAATCGGGAAATATTCTAAGTATGGAAACTGGATACTCAAATCGAAGACCAAGTCCTCTAATATAAGTCAAAGCTGATCACAGCTGAAGGAACAGAATCCACCAACTTAAACTATCGCAACTGATATTCCCGCTCGCAAACAGATCTTGCAACAGATCTCACTCTACGCCAAAACAGCGATCACTACTAACTCAAACGACGTCGCAGAGAATTATTGTTGCAACTAGACACGTCACCCGCTACTCACTGCTGAACAACAAACCAACATCTGATAGCAACAACAGATCTCTCACACAGCTGAAGCTAACGCAACTCACAGCTGAGTCTTCTTCGCCAATCCAAAGCGTTGTCGTTCCAACTAATCCATACGACGACGCTTAGCTACTCACTGCTGAAACACGCTAGCGCGCTCTCTACTGCTCAGCGACAACTGATCTTGCTACGACTGCTGAATACAACCACTTAGCGACAACTTCTGACGTCACTACTGCTGAACGCCAACATTCAGCGATGACCCGCGCTAACTACTTAACAGATTTCGCGCCAAACTCAAATTCTCCAGAACTGTTCTAAGGGATAAAACAAAACCCGATAGCTTCTCCAAGCTAAACAACTCAAAGCTGATCTCAATAAAACTCGATTAATTAACTCAATTAATCTCATCAGCTTTCGAGTCTCACAACACCGCCTTATTATTGACTTGGAATGGATATATTTGAGTAAGAAAAGGACTTCCAAGAATCATATCTTGAGATATGTCAGGGACCAAGTTGAACATATTTTTGAAGCAATATCCATTATTGCAAATATGTGCTTTGGATATTTTGTATTTTATATCTAAGGATATTGAGTTAGCAGTATATAATTGTTGCGTTGTTTTTTCATAGTATTTTGAGGATACTATTTCTTCTCTGAGAACATTATGATCTGCTCCAAAGTCAAGAAGAGCAATGAGAGTAATTTTGAAATCATCAATTACTAAATTTATGTGAACATACCAATTTTGGAAATCAATTTTTTGAATTGAATTTATAAATGTACTTGTTGATGCTTGATCTAAACTGTTGATATTAATTTCCGCAACAGGTAAGGTATTTTGAGAAGTAAGGAGTAATAACATTGTTTCTAATTCTATATCTTTTTCTCAAAGAGAGAATAATTCAATTTGAAGTTGATTAACTTGTATTTTGAGAAGATTAAATTCTGTTTGTAAATTTTTTGTTGTTACTTGTTTAAAAATATTTTTTTGAGGATATTTATTAAATAAAGTACTTAAACTAAATGTTCTTTGACAGGGTCTGTTTTTGAACTAGATTCATCTAGTACTAAATCTTTGAGTTTATTAAGATATTGTTTTTGAATTTCCGGGTCTGGAATTTGTTGTACCAGATCAAGAATTGCTTTTTTTTTTATCTTTTGAGGTAACACATAAGTGACAGATATCTTTTGAAGGTTGTTCATTATCTGATTCAGTCTCATCTTTTGTAGATGTACTGGAATCACTAGGAATATCATCAATTAATTCATTAATTTTTTGTTTGTGATGTTTCTTATGAGATTTCTTATATTTTTTGAGGCAATTGTTGGACGTATGACCTGGTTGGTTACAATTCGAACATTTTAATGTATTTGATTTAATATTAGTCTTGTTATGTCTTTTGAATTTTTTGTTATTAATTCTTGAGGTATTAGAATAAGATTGAAATATTTTTTCTTTCTTTTTTATACGGATTGAAGGGGGATCAATGTTCATAAGCCCGAACATTGAGCAGAAAGAACCTAACTCTTTTCGAGCTGCTGTTCTATCAGATTTGTATTTGGCTTGAAGTTTTTGAGTTCTGAACATATGGATAGACCTTCTTTTTTTATAAATGCAAACAACTGACCAAAAGTCATGTCTGCAAAAGGAATTTCTTCAGTGCCTATCATAGTTTTTAATTTTTGAATTATTCTTTCGGCAAAGAGACGGGGTAATCCATTATGAAACGTTCCTTCCAAAACCCTAAAACACCAACTTTACAAAAATTTCAATTTTCAAGACATTCTTTTTCTACCTTATCAAGAAATTCATCAAAATATGAATTCGTAACACCTATTCCTAAACCACAATCAGGACCATCCTCTCCTCAAAATTATTCTCCTCCACCATCTCCTTCAATCTCCAGTATGGTCATGATGATCACATCTGGAACTGAATTCAAACCACATTTTCAATATTAAATGAATAAAGACAAGATAAATATCATACTACTAAAAAACTTTGGTATGAAAAATTAGATCAGAATATTAAAGAAAGAATTCATAGAGAATGGATAATCAAAATGAAAATTCTAATATCCAATATTCCTTTTTACACTTTACTGACAATATTCATGTTACCCGAAGGTTTTAATGATTATCAAACTAAATATGTTATTAAGTTAATACTACCCTTCATAAGAAATGGACACTAAGTAACAATGAAACAGTTACTGCTGTTCATCCTCCTCTCCAAACATTACATCTTAATACTCCAAAAGGTGACGTCATAGCTGATCCTTCTAAAAGAGGACGTCATGACAAGGAACCTATCAATAATGAAGATATTAATAAAATTCTTCAACAAAACAATTATTCAAATTAAATACTTAAAACCATAGCTACTCAAGTTGATCATATCTCCAAAAATCTTCCTCAACAACAAAAACCATCTGATTCAATAATACAATAGCAAAACCTTTCTTTCAAACAAATGTTCTACCTCCTGGCACGGAAAAACAAATAAACTTTAATACTAATACTGATTCCCTTCTTAATAAAATTTCAACAAAGCTATCAGAGATAGGTACATCTGGTAGTAAAATTAATTGTGTTGAAACCAATAATGATCAAAATATTAAAGAACAAAATACTCAAGACGATGAATCTCAAACTTCTAACCCTACTGATTCTATTTCAGAATCAGAAGATGATGTCAATATTATTGAAGAAAATACTTTTACGGATGAAGAAAATCAAATTAATAAATTTATAATCACAGGACAATTCAACAATAATAATACTCATAATTACTATCGACGGTCTATGCCTGTTGATATCGATTACGAAGAAATAAAAAAATTCAAGAGTACAAAATATGATTGGCAATCTATAATTGAATGGAATATAGATGGCAAATCAGAATATAAAATTCTCAATACTTTACAAGAAATGGGTATGGCTCGTGCAGCCTACAAAATCAAAGGACAAAATGAAGAAACTTCAACAACCTTGATTATCCATGGTTTTACAGGTCAATTAAGAATTGGTGGGATAAAGCCTTATTCCCTTGATTCAAAATTAAGTATAATTGAATATGAAACTGGCAATATTAATGAACAAAATGATTCATGTGAATATTTAATAGTTATAATCTCAATGTATTTCATAGAAAATCCTAACAAAGAATTTAATTCTTCCAAAATCATCTTAACAAATCTCAAATGTCTATCCTTAAATGACTATCATTGGTACAAGAATGTTTTTTTAACTCATGTTCTCCGCCGAGAAGACTGTAAAATGTCTTTTTGGAAGGAACGTTTCATAATGGGATTAGCCCGTCTCTTTGCCGAAAGAATAATTCAAAAATTAAAAACTATGATAGGCACTGAAGATATTCCTTTTGCAGACATGAATTTTGGTCAGTTGTTTGTATTTTATTAAAAAAAAGGTCTATCCTTATGTTCAGAACTCAAATTTCAAGCCAAATACAAATCTGATAGAACAGCAACTCGAAAAGAGTTAGGTTCTTTCTGCTCAATGTTCGGGCTTATGAACATTGATCCCCCTTCAATCCGTAGAAAAAATAAAGAGAAAAAATTTCAATCTTATTCTAATACCTCAAGATTTAATAACAAAAAATTCAAAAGACATAACAAGACTAATATTAATCAAATACATTAAAATGTTGGAACTGTAACCAACCAGGTCATACGTCCAACAATTGCCTCAAAAAACCTAAGAAATCTCATATGAAACATCACAAAAAAAATTAATAGAATTAATTGATGATATTCCTAGTGATTCCAGTACATCTACAAAAGATGAGACTGAATCTGTCAGGCCTCGTGCACAACTCAGAGTTAAACCACGCAAACAAAGCGGAAGCATACAAAAAGTGGCTTAAAATTTTCTCTTTAGGCCTGACGGTTTAAAACTTATAATTTAAAATACACAATACTCAAAGTAATCCCAGTATTTTACAAACACTCAGTACAACAGTATAGTATTTAAACAAATACAAATACCAGTTACAACCGATACACAATCCCACAAGCACAGGGCATTCCCCAGCTAACAGTACTAGTACATATATGCTATACGCTACTGGGACACTCTAACCACCTCCTGGGGCACCTCCCGCTGGGTCAAAGCCACGACCAGCAGAGAAATCTGGGAAACCTGAAAACAACACACAGGCAACAAACACCAGCCCCAGAGGACCTCGGGGTCAAACCCCAGTACGGAGAGCAGCAATAAAAGCATAAGGAAAAGCAACAGATAAATATGCAAATTCTATGCAAGGGATCAAGGCTACAACCCAAAGCAGGGAGCCAAAGGATCTCAACAACAGCTCAACAACAAGATCTGATCAAAGGAACAATCAGTAGTGGCCACGAGATGGTGTACTGAGCATATGGGAGCTACCCACTCGTCAACAATACACCATACCAGATGGCAACAAACAACTCCACCTGCTGTTGCTCACTCATGAGATGTGGGAGGTACCCACTCCGCTCATAGCAGCTAACAAACCCAGCAGGAAGAATGAGGTACGGGAGTTACCCGCTCAGCTTCCAAGGTATACGGGAACTACCCGCTCGTCCTTGAACATAGCATCCTGGTACTCTCAATTCAAAAGAACAGGCATAGCTATCAAAACAGAGCTCAACAGGATAATGCGTGTATGCAAATGCAACAGCTGATATTATAACACAGGCACAAGTAATAACAGCACAGAGCATACACAGCAGGCATATAATCCATGCTCAAATCCTAAGCTGTAAACAAGCTCACATACGTACCTCAAATCTTTGGGCAACAATTACTACCAGCAGATTGCCACAATGACGCAGATCCACCACCTGCTCAACGGCAACACAAGCAACTACTCAAAGACCGAAGCACAGAAAACAGCAACATATGGAGCTAAAACTCGACCAGCGCTATCCTACCTCATAAAAAACCACAGAAAGCTCTAACAAGCTTAAAGGAAGGAACTTTACTTACCCCAACAAGCTAGGAGCGAAATCCGACGCTTATGCTAACAGACTACATAAGGGAGATGTCTTCGCACACCTCACCAGCTTCAAGCAAACGTTCGAAAATGATATCCAAACGAAGCGTCTCAGCAAGAGGAGTCCAACGCTACCACTCTCGCCCTCGTCGGAGCTGTATACCTCCGGAAATCGAAGAAGATAAGGTTCGATGAACAGTAGCTAGGGTATCGCGACAGGATTTGGCAATCGGGAAAAATATTTTCTAAGTATGGAAACTGGATACTCAATTCAAAGACCAAGTCCCCTCTTATAAGCCAAAGCTGCTCACAGCTGAAGAAACAGTATCCACCAACACTTAAGCTATCGCAACTGGTAATCCCGCTCGCAAACAGATCTTGCAACAGATCTCTCACTAAGCCAAAACATATCTCTACTAACTCAAACGACTTCGCAGAGAACTACTGTCGCAACTGGACACGTCACCCGCTACTCACTGTTGAATACCAACCAACATCTGTTAGCAACGCTACAATAGATCTCGCACACAGCTGTAGCTAACGCAACTCACTGCTGAGTCTTCTTCGCTAACCCCAAAACGCTGTCGTTCCAACTAATCCAAACAACGACGTAGTACTACTCACTGCTGAAACACGCTAGCACGTTCTCTACTGCTCAGCGACAATAGATCTCGCTACGACTGCTGAATACAACCATTCAGCAACAACTGATGGCGTCACCACTGCTGAATGCTAGCACCAAAGCGATGACCCACGCTAACTACTGAACAGATTCCGCGCCAAACTACAACTCACCAGAACTGTTCTAAGGGCTAAAACAAAACCCGATAGCTTCTCCAAGCTCATCAACGCAAAGCTGATCTCAATAAGACAATTAAGAAATGTTCATTATGGTCTTTGGCTCAGACCGCAACAAAACTATTCCATTTTCCTTTGTCTTTTCAAAACATTTCTTTTAACTAATGATTACAATAGTGCTCAGACAATCATTTTAAATACCCTGCGTCCCAACAAATATTTTTCATACTACATTTCGAAGCTCCTCATTCTAGTCTCCATTCTCCACAGCCCTCATATTACAAACCCCATAGTTTTACGGATGGATCAGTCAAACAGAGAATTCAAACTGCAAAAGATTATGAGTTACCAAAAGTCACTACAAGAGAGTTGGCTCAATTAACACAACCAACAACTCCTTCAAAATCACCTTCTCAAAGGCCGACTGGCCCTTTTCCTCCCCTTACATCAAATTTCAACAGATACAGTCCACTCCAAAACTTACCAGAACTCCCTTACAAATCCGTTATGGCTTCTCCTTCAAAACAAGTTCAAACTACTTCACCAACACCTCCAGAAAATGATGAATACAAATATGTTTCAAATCCTTGGCCCAAGAATCTTGGGTTCGCTCCTTTAACAGAAATTCCACAGCAAGTCAAAAGACAAGACTACTTGCACAAATGTTTTCCCCCATCTCAATACTGGGAATCTACTGACCCAGTAAAACTTCAAAAATTCTATGAGTTCATTCTTGTGGACACTGACTCAGTCAAAATTGTCCATAAGAAATGTCCAAAAGGTGATAATATCTTTTCAAAATGCATTATTAAACAAGTCATCACTTCTACCAATGGGATGAAACTCATTCCCAGCCCATCAACACTTTCAAATTACGTCCATTTTCTGTTCATTTTGACCTCCTTCTTTCAATTACATTGACTACAAAAACGCATGGTTCAAAACTTTTTATCTTCGACCCTTCTCTCATTCTTGGTTTTTTACTTTTCATACTGGATGTGATTCCAATTTTCCAATTTGGTTCTATGTGTGAGACCCGTATATTTGGTATCAGATTTTGGGTTTGGAAGAGTCTGCATTAAACCAGCTATGAGTCGATGTGCTTGGACCAACCGTCGAAATTGTTTAAGTGTTGAATCCAGCTGCGTGTAGACATCAGGTGTTGCGTGGGGACATCTGTTTGGGTGTTGCATCAGCAGCGAGTAATCGCTTTCAGATGTTACGTACTAGTTGAGGTGCTATGAAACATTTGGAGCAGTAGCGTGTTTTCAGTAGCGGGTGTTGGTACGTCGTCGTTTGGATTAGTTGGAACGACAGCGTTTTGGTTTAGCGCTAGGACTCAGCTGTTGGGTTGTGCACGTATCCAACTACTGATTGAGGGATCAGCTGTTGAGTGAGCAATCAGTTGTTGTTTAGTCGATCAGCAGTAGGTAGCAGGTGACGTGTCCCTCTGCGACTTTGTTTGATTTAGTTGAGCATGGTATCGACATAAGGATTTAGCTGATGCGAGATTCAGCTGTTGGTTGGGGATCAGTTGCGATAGCATATTTTCGGTGGATCTGTTTCCCAGTTAGTCAGTTGTGACTTTAAATTGAGGACTTGGTCCTTGCATTCAATTATTGTTTCCCCGACACTTAGAAATATTTCCCATGAACCTTATCTTGTCGCGATACCCTAGTTACTGTTCACAGTAACCTTATTCTTTTCAATTTCCGTCGGTAGATAGCTCCGACGAGAGCGAGAGTGGTAGCGTTGGACTCCTCTTGCTAAGGCGTTTCTTCTCATACCCTTTTCTTAGGCAGCGGAGGAGCTGAAAGAGGATCGCAGAGACATCTCCCTTCTCTAGTCTGTTAGCATAAGCGTCGGATTTTGCATCCTATCCTAGCTTGTTGGGGTAAGTAAAGATTCTGCCTTTAAGTTTGTTAGAGCTTTTAGTGGTGATAGAAAGGTAGAATTAGCGCTGGTTGAGTCGTAGATCCCAGCTGCTGTAGTTCTGAGTTGTAGTCCTTGAGAGGTTGCTTGTATTGGCTTAACAGGTGGTGGATATGCGTTCCTAGGACTTTCATTTTGGCAATCTGCATGTGCTAAGTATAACTTAGAAGTTAAGGTACGGATGTTGAGCTTTTCTACAGCTGTGGATGGAACGTGGATTATGTGCTTTGTTGTGTATGCTTTCTGCTGTTATTATTGTGCATGTGTTATAATATCAGCTGTTGCATTTGCATACACGCATACTTTCCTGTTGAGCACTGTTTTTTTAGTTATACCTTGTTGTTCAGATTTGTGTGTACAATGATGCTACGCCTGGGGACGAGCGGGTAACTCCCGTATGCCTCAGTGCTTGAGGACGAGCGGCAATACCGCACTTTCATCTCCGTGCTGTGATATGTTAGCCGCTATGAGCGGAGTTGGTAGCTCCAACATCTCATGAGCTAGGCAACAACAGGTGGATTTGTATGTTTAGCATTCGGAACAGTGTTTGGAGACGAGTGGGTAGCTCCCATATACTCCTGCACCTTGCACTACTGTCTTTCAGTTGATCCGCTCCAGCTATTGAGTTGCTGTTATCCAGTTGTTGAGTTGCTGTGGAGATCCCTTGGATCCTAGTTCTCTGTCGTAGCCTTGATCCTTTGCATAGCATGTGCATGTTATCTACTGTTTTTCGTTTGCTGTATTTAATGCTCTCCATATCGGGGTTTGACCCCGAGGTCCCTCTGGGGCTGTTGTGTTGTTGCCTGTTTGTTGTTCATGTTTTCCAGGATTCACAGCTGGTCATGGCTTTGATCCAGCAGGTGGTGCCCCAGGTGGAGGATAGAGAGTCCCAGTTAGCGTATAGCATATTATGTACTAGTGCTGTCAGCCGGGGAATGCCCTGTGCTTTAGTTCCTGTTCAGCTGTAGCTGTGTCAGCTGTTGTATTGTTGCTAGTACTTGTAATTGACGTACTGTCGTATTTCATAATGTAAACTGGGACTTTAAGTATTATGTTATTTTTAATTATATGTTTAAAACCGTCAGGCCAAGCGAAAATTTTAAGCCACTTTTTATTGCTTCCGCTATGTTTTTGCATGTTTAACTCTGAGATGTGCACGAGGCCTGACATTTATGGTATCAGAGCTTAATCTGGGATAAGCTCAATTCTGTTTGATAACACTTGAGTCTAGGCACTGTGTTGTGTGTTGCATGTGTTTGACTATGTGATCTATGTGTTGCATATTAATTTGTGTTGTATCTGTTCTGTGTGATCTTATCCTGTTTAGTGCCGTCTTAGATGCCGCCTAGACGTTGGGGTAGAGGTAGAGGTCAGTTTCAGGCTGAATCTGGAGGTCAGAACGAGGATTAGCGTAGTTTTCCCTTTCGTGATCGTGATAGGCAGGGTGAAGAAGAGGTTGACGAGTTGGCAGCCCGCATGGATAGCATGGAACTGGTGATGGCGAGATTCCAGCGTATGAGTCCCCAAGTTTTTAATGGGGATGAGTCTAGTGAGGATGCAGATTCGTGGCTGCAGCACATCACAGGTTTGTTTAACCGTGTTCAGTACGATGATGTGCTTAGGTTGAGTTTGGCGACTTTCCAACTGAGGAAAGGTGCGGAGCGTTGGCGGAGAGGCGCTTCGAGGACTTTGGAAGAGACTGGTGTAGAGATTTAGTGGGACAGTTTTTGCGTCGCTTTTCGTCAGGAATATTTCCCGGTCCTATGTGAACGTACGAGAGCGTGAGTTTGACAACTTGGAGCAAGGCAGTATGTCTGCTAGAGAGTATGCCCGTAGGTTTTCTTCCCTTCTAGCGTATGTGCCGCATGTAGCTGGCCGAGAGACCTCAACTATGTTTCTTGAAGGGCTGAACTAGGAGTTGTACTCTTTGGTGCTGTCAAGTAAACCGAAGAGCTATGCAGAGGCTGTGGATAGCGCGATTGATATCGAGGAAGGTTTGAGGAACCATCGGTCTCGTAGGCCGCAGGTGGCGCAGAGTAGTCGTCCAGTGGTTCAGGAGCGCAACCTTCCTAGTCATCTCAATCGTCTCAGCCTTCCCCACAGCAGCAGTTGGCTCAGTAGTCGGGATTCCAGAGGTTTAGGCCTCGTGGCCACCGGTTCAAGAAGAAAGGAGGTTCTGGTTCTTCTGGTTCTGGTAGTTCAAGAAGCAGTGGTTCAAAGGTGGAGTATTGTGGTTTCTGTGGTGGCAAGCACCCTTCGATGCAGTGTGTTGGTGTTCAAGTATCATGTAACGTTTGTGGTCAGTATGGGCACTTTGCGAGAGTGTGTCCATTAGCTGGATCTCAGCAAGCTGCAGCACCACCACAGGGTCGTGGTGGATCGTCTAGGGGTCGTGGTTTTCAGCAGTAGCAGCTGTAGAGATTAGGAGACACTCAGTATAGGCCGTTTCAGCAGCCTGGTCCGTCACGTTTCGGACAGTCTTCCCAGCAGCATATCGTTGTTCCCCATCAAGCCCAAGTGAATGCCATTACAAGGGAGCAAGCGGAGGGCACGCCAAGCGGAGTGATTTCAGGTACTTGTTTTGTTTTCTATTTTCCTGCACGTTTGTTGTTTGATACTGGCGCATCACATTCGTTTATTGCTGATGCTTTTGTGATTGAGTGTGGTCTGTATACCACTGTGTTGCGCGATGTTTTTTCTGTCGCAACTCCCGCTGGCGCGAGCCTACACTCTCAAGAAGTTGTGTTGGACGGCATTCTTAGGTTCGGTGAGAATGTTTTAGTGGCGAACCTGATCAGGTTAGTTTTGTGGGATTTCGATTGTGTCATGGGGATGGATGTGTTATCCAGTTATAGGACCTCGGTGGATTGTTTCCACGGCATAGTGCGTTTTTGGCCTCACTTGGGCGAGAAGTGGAACTTCTACGGCCATGATTCCCAGTCGAAGATTCCGTTTATCTCAGCGATGGAGATGTTTAGCCCGTTGTCGACAGAGAACACTGGTTTTATGATTTATGCGTTAGACGCATCTTCTTCTTCGCGTGTGCAGCTTAGTGATGTTCCAGTAGCGCGACATTTTCCCGATGTGTTTCCGGAGGAGATTTCTGGTTTTCCTCCGAGGAGGTAGATTGACTTCAGCATTGAGTTTGTGCCTGGCATAGCTCCGATTTCGCGTGCACCGTATCGCTTAGCGCCTGCTGAGTTAAGAGAGCTCAAGGTGCAGCTGGATGACTTATTGGAGAAAGGCTTTATTAGGCCTAGCATGTCGCCGTGGGGAGCGCCTATCTTGTTTGTTAAGAAGAAGGATGGCACAATGAGAATGTGCATCGATTTCCGCCAGCTGAATAAGGCTACTGTTAAGAATAAGTACCCGTTGCCTAGGATCGATGACTTGTTCGATCAACTGCAAGGCTCTGCTGTGTTTTCAAAAATTGATCTGCGTTCAGGGTATCATCAGCTGAGGATAAGAGAACAAGATGTTGCGAAGACTGTTTTTCATACTAGGTACGGGCATTTTGAGTTTCTGGTTATGCCTTTTGGTTTGACGAATGCCCCAGCAGTTTTCATGAACTTGATGAATAGGGTCTTTCCAGAGTTCATAGATCAGTTTGTGATAGTGTTCATCGATGACATCTTGGTGTATTCGAAGACTCCTATGGAGCACAAGGAGCATTTGAGGGTTGTTCTTCAGATGCTTAGAGACTCGCATCTGCATGCTAAGTTTTCTAAGTACGAGTTTTGGTTGGATCGTGTGGTGTTTTTGGGTCACGTAATTTCAACAGAGACTCGCAGTTGTATGCTATGTTTTCTAAGTACGAGTTTTGGTTGGATCGTGTGGTGTTTTTGGGTCACGTAATTTCAATAGATGGGATTTCGGTTGATCCCAGTAAGGTAGAAGCTGTTGTCAGTTGGGAACGCCCCAAGAGTGTGTCGGAGATTCGTAGTTTCTTGGGTCTGGCTGACTATTATCGTCGTTTCATCGAAGGATTTTCTAGCATAGCTAAGCCAATGACACAGCTAACCTAGAAGGACAAGCGTTTTATTTGGACTGAGCAATGTGAGAACAGTTTTCAGTTGCTCAAAGAAAAGTTAACATCTGCGCTTGTGTTAGCCTTACCGTCTGGTTCAGGTGGTTACGTGGTATGTTCAGATGCCTCGCTCAATGGATTGGGCTGTGTGTTGATGCAATATGGTCGGGTCATTGCTTATGCTTCACGACAGCTGAAACCGCATGAGACTCGATACCCAGTTCATAATTTGGAGCTAGCAGCTATAGTCTTTTCTTTGAAGATTTGGCGTCATTATTTGTATGGCGAGCAGTTTTTGGTGTATCCAGACCACAAGAGCCTTCAGTATTTGTTTTCTCAGCCAGATTTGAATATGAGTCAGCGTAGATGGATGGAGCTGCCAAAGGATTTTGAGTGTGAGATCCAATACCAGCCTGGGAAAGTGAATGTAGTTGCTGATGCATTGAGCAGAAAGGCTCAAGGAACGATGCTTGCGTCGTTGTATTCTTCTAAGGACTGTGAGCATCTTAGCACTACTGGTTGGCAGTTTTACCCAGCTGAGGATTATGTTGTGGTTTCTTCTTTTCAAGTTGAGCCACAGGTTGTTGCAAGCATTAGAGCTGCTCAAAGGACAGATCCTTCCATCCATGAGTTAAAGCTGAAGGTAAGAGCTGGACAGCTTGAGGACTATTCTGTTTCGTCTGATGGTTGTTTGAGGTTCCGTGGCCGGCTGGTTGTGCCAAACCTCATAGACTTGAAGGAGCAGATTTTGAGAGAAGCGCACTGCAGTAGATACAGTGTTCATCCTGGCGTGAGGAAGATGTACCAAGCACTGAAGCCTCACTTCTGGTGGGCTGGATTGAAGAGTGATGTTGCTGATTTTGTGGCAAGTGTCTAAATTGTCAGCAAGTCAAGGCAGAAAGGATGAGACCTGGTGGTCTATTGCAGAGTCTAGAAGTGCCCCAGTGGAATTGGGTGCATGTGGCAATGGATTTTGTGACACATCTACCTCGTTCCAGCAGAGGATGCGATGCTGTTTGAGTGGTTGTAGACAGATTGTCGAAGTCTGCGCACTTCATTCCCTATGATATGTCGTTTTCTTTGAAGAAAATGACAAAGCTGTACATAGATGGTATAGTGCGTCTGCATGGTGTGCCTGTTTTGATAGTCTCAGACAGAGATCCGAGGTTTACTCCAGGTTGGAAGAGTTTACAAGCAGCTTTGGGTACCAGGTTCGCTATGAGTACAGCGTATCACCCGCAGACAGATGACAATCTCAGTGAACTATCCATATTTTGGAGGATATGTTAAGAGCTGTTGTGATGGACTTTGGTGGTAGCTGGCAGGATTCACTGTCTTTAGTGGAGTTTTCGTATAATAACAGCTACCAGGTGACGATTGGTATGGCACCATTTGAGGCATTGTATGGCAGGAAGTGCAGATCGCCTGTGTGTTGGGATGAAGTGGGGGAGAAACAGCTGTCTTCTCTAGAATTTGTACAGCAGATGAGAGATCAAGTGGATCTAACCCGTCAGCGTATGAAAGCTGCACAAGATCGCCAAGCCATCTATGCGAATAAGAGGCGTAGGCCTTTAGAGTTTCAGGTTGGTGATCGTGTTTTTTAAGGTTTCTCCTTTCCGTAGTGTTATGCGATTTAGTCTAAAGGGTAAGTTAGCTTCTCGTTATGTTGGGCCGTATGAGATTGTGGAAAAGATTGGCTCTTTAGCTTATCGGCTGTTGTTGCCAGCAGAATTGTCTTCTCTACATGATGTCTTTCATGTTTCCATGTTGAGGAAGTATGAGCCATTCTCATGTGTTGCGAACAGAAGAGGTAGAGCTTGATCAGACTTTGAGTTACGTTGAGTACCCTTTGCAGATTTTGGATAGGAAGGAGAAGCAGTTGAGGAATAAAACCATTCCGATGGTGATGGTTCAGTGGAGCAAGCATGGTAGAGAAGAAGCTATCTGGGAACTGGAAGAGAAGATGCAGCGTGAATGGCCGCATCTGTTTGAGTAAGCCTTGAAATAGATTCCAATAGTTAGCTTGCTTCCAGTTATCTTGAACCCTTGGGTTCAGTTGAGTTGTTCCTGGACTTGTTAATTTCGAGGACGAAATCGTGTCTTAGTGGGAGAGAGATGTGAGACCCGTATATCTGGTATCAGATTTTGGGTTTGGAAGAGTCTGCATTAAACCAGCTATGAGTCGATGTGCTTGGACCAACCGTCGAAATTGTTTAAGTGTTGAATCGAGCTGCGTTTAGATATCAGGTGTTGCGTGGAGACATCTGTTCGGGTGTTGCATCAGCAGCGAGTAATCGCTTTCAGATGTTACGTACTAGTTGAGGTGTTATGAAACATTTGGAGCAGCATCGTGTTTTCATTAGCGGGTGTTGGTACGTCGTCGTTTGGATTAGTTGGAACATAGCGTTTTGGTTTTGCGCTAGGACTCAGCTGTTGGGTTGTGCGCGTATCCAACTACTGATTGAGGTATCAGCTGTTGAGTGAGCGATCAGCTGTTGGTTAGTCGATCAACAGTAGGTAGCAGGTGACGTGTCCCTCTGCGACGTCGTTTGATTTAGTTGAGCGTGGTATCGACGTAAGGATTTAGCTGATGCGAGATTCAGCTGTTGGTTGGGATATCAGTTGCGATAGCTGATATTGTCGGTGGATCTGTTTCCCAGTTAGTCAGTTGTGACTTTAAATAGAGGACTTGGTCCTTGCGTTCTTGTTTCCCCGACACTTAGAAATATTTCCCGTGAACCTTATCTTGTCGCGATACCCTAGTTATTGTTCACAGTAACCTTATTCGTTTCAATTTCCATCGGTAGATAGCTCCGACGAGAGCGAGAGTGGTAGAGTTGGACTCCTCTTGCTAAGGCGTTTCGTCTCATACCCTTTTCTTAGGCAGCGGAGGAGCTGGAAGAGGATCGCAGAGACATCTCCCTTCTCTAGTCTGTTAGCATAAGCGTCGGATTTCGCATCCTATCCTAGCTTGTTGGGGTAAGTAAAGATTCTTCCTTTAAGTATGTTAGAGCTTTTCGTGGTGATAGAAAGTTAGAATTAGCGCTGGTGGAGACGTAGCTCGTGGTGGATCTGCGTTGCTAGGACTTTCATTGTGGCAATCTGCGTGTGCTAGGCATAACTCAGAAGTTAAGGTACGGATGTTGAGCTTTGCTACAGCTGTGGATGGAACGAGGATTATGTGCTTTGTTGTGCATGCTTTCTGCTGTTATTATTGTGCATGTGTTATAATATCAGCTGTTGCATTTGCATACACGCATACTTTCCTGTTGAGCTCTGTTCTGTCAGCTGTACCTTGTTGTTCATATTTGTGTGTACTGTGATGCTACTCCTGGGGACGAGCGTGTAACTCCCGTATGCCTCAGTGCTTGAGGGCGAGCGGCAATACCACACTCTCATCTCCCTGCTGGGATCTGTTATCAGATATGAGCGGAGTGGGTAGCTCCCACATCTCATGTGCTAGACAACAGCAGGTGGAGTTGTATGTTTTGCATCCCGTACAGTGTTTGGAGACGAGTGGGTAGCTCCCATATACTCCTGCACCTTGTGGTCACTACTGTCTTTCAGTTGATCCGCTCCAGCTGTTGAGTTGTTGTTATCCAGCTGTTGAGTTGCTGTGGAGATCCCTTGGCTCCTAATTCTCGGTCATAGCCTTGATCCTTTGCATAGCATGTGCATGTTATCTACTGTTTTCCGTTTGCTGTAATTAATGCTGTCCGTACTGGGGTTTGACCCCGAGGTCCCTCTGGGGCTGTTGTGTTGTTGCCTGTTTGTTGTTCAGGTTTTCCAGGATTCACAGCTGGTCGTGGCTTTGATCCAGCGGGTGGTGACCCAGATGGTGGATAGAGTGTCCCAGTTAGCGTATAACATATTATGTACTAGTGCTGTCAGCCGGGGAATGCCCTGTCTTTAGTTCCTGTTCAGTTGTAGCTGTGTCAGCTGTTGTATTGTTGCTAGTACTTGTAATTGATGTACTGTCGTATTTCATAATGTAAACTGGGATTATTTTAAGTATTGTGTTATTTTAAATTATCTGTTAAAAACCGTCAGGCCAAGCGAAAATTTTAAGCCACTTTTTATTGCTTCCGCTATGTTTTTGCGTGGTTTAACTCTGAGTTGTGCACGAGGCCTGACACTATGAGTGGTGGAAACTCATATGATCAGATTCCTCAATACTCCCCAGAGATGTCAAAAAAGGCTTAGAGGTTTTCTCCGAATCCTCCTGCCTAAATAATTTTCAAAAGCCTCTAAAATTTCATGCTGAATTCAAAGTCCCATGGATTTTTTCTTGGGATTTCGATTTTCAAAAGCTTTACCCCGATCCAGTTGTTAGAGTAGATGCCCAACTAGCCAACTTGTGGCGTGTGGGTTTATAGACTCTTGTATGAAACAGTCTTTATATATGATATTCACATTTACTTATATGGCGTTCTTTACTTTCATTGTGTATATGATGATTTACAATTGCGTTGAGTAAAGACCTAGAATACACTAAAGTGTATGTTAGATGTGATAGTGGGTATGACGGCTATCATGAAACACATCTAATAGTCGCTGTGTATTCTGAACATGTTCCTAGTCGATTGGGCCGTCAAAATGAGGATAAGGCCGCCCGAGTTCGAGACTAGTATCTGCGATGCGAAGTACCATGTTTCATTGATAGGGAACATTGTGATGTTCTGAGCATGCAGATAGATAGTGACCTGGTGATCTATCGAACTACCCTCGTTCGAACTTTCCAAGTGGTTACCATTTGTCGAGTGGATAAGTCCGAGGTCCTGGTTGTACTGATTAGTGTTCACGACTCGAAACGTCATTGAGACTCTACATGATAGGCGTCTCACTTTGACCCGTTTGCCGACTCACTTGGGGTCATAAGGCGTCGGGATTGGGTGAGACCCCGATGTATGTAGGAGTCGATGCATCGTTGTCGAGGATTCACCGCTCGCAGACATGCGTGGATATCCTATGCTATCTGAGGGGATAATAGTGTATAAATCTCTGGCCAGAGTACTAGAAGTGTTTTAGGTAAATGTGTTTACCTAGTTATACTCGTGATGTCACTATTAGATCTCCAAGATGTATGCATAGCTATCGGATCTTTAGCGACTCTCGATTTACCAATGGTCGCTGATCTGATCGGGATATATGGATTGAAAGGACCGTACTGTACGCTAACCACGAGCAACTGGTTCTTGCAGGCACTATCAGTGATACCTAGGGGATCATGTGGCGATGTTGCTAGACGCTTTACCATGATCCGATGGGCATGTCCGGAATTGTGATTTCGGAGCCGCAATGGTTGTGGGCCCACGGCTAGCTGTATCCCTGAACCATTTAGGGTCACACAAGTACTGGATTCGAGATTCCCACACGGATACTCAGCTCAATGTGTTGAGCACGAGAAGAGGATTTTGGGGAGTGCGACTTCCTAAAAGTCAACAGGGGTCAAACCGGGGTTTCCCGCTGTTGAGGGGCAAAACGGTCATTTTGCACTGGGGTACTGAAAAACGGTTTTTCAGATCGATAGTGTTCAAACTTTGGACGGTCATTTTGCACTGGGGTTCTGAAAAACGGTTTTTCAGATCATAGTGTTCAGTTTTGGAAACTGATTCGATCGGTCCGATCTGATCGGCGATCGGAGTTACGGTGAAGTCTCGGTGATGGAGATGAAACGAATGTTCATCCGTTGGACCCGGGCCCGTTGGGCCGGACCCAAATCCATCACCTAGTCTTTTTAATGTAGACTTATGACTTAACCTAAAAAACATAACTAACAACCCTAAACCTAGCTTAAGGACCGCCTCCACTCTCTTCATCTTCCTCACGCCGCCGCCGCCGTGCGCCGCCCGCCGCCGCCGCAGCCGCCGCCGCTTCACCGGAAAATTGTTTCCGGCCTAGTTTTTCGAGGAGAATCCGTCCGCACAGATCTCGTCAGCTCTTCTAGTGCAGGATGACGAAGGAATCTAGTCTCCGGTCGTGTACCTGATTGACGTTATCTACCGCAATCTACCGTGAAGAGCCGATGTTATTGTAACTACGGTTGGATCCAGGCACAAGTGCCAGCAAGGTAGTGTTTTGAACACCCTATGAATGACATTAATTGTTAATTGTTTTATCGTATTGATCGTCTCCCGGCATCTATTTTCTGTTCTTCCGCTGCCTAGTCGGGGGGCGCGATCCGGATCCCAACACCAGTTCCTTTCTCACTGGTTCGTATTAATAAGATCAAATGGTGGGGAAAGTACCAAACTCACCTCTGCAATGAACAAATAGTTCGTCATTTTCTCTCAACTGGTCAAAAACCCAGATACACTTCTGGTGATCAGAAGAGTACTGCACCTACTACTTCTCAAAAAGCTCCAAAAGCTCAAACACCCAAACATGACTCTTCCCAAAAAACCTTCTGGGAACAATTCAAAAATGACCAAGAATTTCAAAATAAACTTTTTGAATTTATGTCTAAATGCTCATCAAAATCTGCAAAGTCTGAAGAATCGGTCTCTTCTGACCCGTTCGTCGGACCAGTTGCTCAAGACCCATTTGATTTCTAAATCAAAGGTTCTTTCAAAAAAAATCATTCATTTATTGGCCAAATGTTTCTCGGTGAAACGCGTGTCTGCTCAAAATTGTGGCCAGATGTTTCTCGATGAAACGCGTGCCACTACTTTTCATGGCCGACAAAATCAAAGGCTTTTCAAAACATGCGAGTACCACTATCAAAAGCAGCATGATCAAAAGAAGACAAAGCCAGCTCAACATCCACTATCAAAAGCAAAGGCAACATGATCAAAAGAAGACAAAGCCAGCTCACCATCCACTATCAAAAGCAAAGCCAACATGACAAATGCTTCAAAAGACGTGCAAGATTCCCATTATCAAAAGATGTTGTCCCCTTTTTCAAAAGATGCCACTATCAAAATTTGATGAAGACATAAAGCAAAAGCAAAAGCAAAAGCAAAATCATGACTCCTCGACCACCTAGAATCCATCTCTTTTATCAATGATTCAAACTAATATTTGTAATGGCCAAATATACCTCAATTGTTCTCCAAATTTCTCTGTGGATCTTACTGATCCTAGATTCTAGATTCATTAATATTAGATTTTCATATTCAGAGAGATGAATTTCATCCCTGCAAAAACTTTGCGATCATGTACATAGTCTATTTCAGACTTCTGTCTTCCCAATTAAAGCCAAAATATAACAGACTTCCTTCTTCAATAGAAGAGACAGTATTGTTACAAATAGATGCTGAAAGACCTACGGTCTTTACCCCAAAACGCCTCAAATGGAATGAAATCAACATTCCACAACAATTCATAATAAATACTCCTCAAATTCCTAGAAATATAGAACGTAGAGATATTTCTCAAATAATAGAAGAAGAAGATGGCAAAATTAAAATAAAATTTAATTCACAAACAAAACTCTAAAACACCAACTTTACAAAAATCTCAATATTCAAGACATTCTTTTTCTACCTTATCAAGAAATTTTCAAAATATGAATTCATAACTCCTATTCCTAAACCACAATCAGGACCATCCTCTCCTAAAAATTATTCTCCTCCAACATCTCCTTCAATCTCCAGTATGGTCATGATGATCACATCTAGAACAGAATTCAAACCAGATTTTCAATATTTAAATGAAGAAAGACAAGATAAATATCATAATTCTAAAAAACTTTGGTATGAAAAATTAGATCAGAATATTAAAGAAAGAATTCATAGAGAATGGATAATCAAAATGAAAATTCTAAAATCAAATATTCCTTTTTACACTTTCCTGACAATATTCCTGTCAGCCGAAGGTTTTAATGATTATCAAACTAAATTTTTTATTCAAGTTAATACTATCCTTCATAAGAAATGGACACTAAGTAACAATGAAACGGTTACTGCTGTTCATCATCCTCTCCAAACATTACAACTTAATACTCCAAAAGGTGGCGTCATAGCTGATTCTTTTAAAAGAGGACGTCATGACAAGGAACCTATCAATAATGAAGATATTAATAAACTTCTTCAACAAAACATTTATTCAAATCAAATGCGTAAAACCATAGCTACTCAAGTTGATCATATCTCCAAAAATCTTCCTCAACAACCAAAACCATCTGAATACAACAGCAAAAACTTTCTTTCAAAAAAATGTTCTAACTCCTGGCACGGAAAAACAAATAAACATTAATACTAATACTGATTCCCTTCTTAATAAAATTTCAACAAAGCTATCAGAGATAGGTACATATGGTAGTAAAATTAATTGTGTTGAAACCAATAATGATCAAAATATTAAAGAACAAAATACTCAAGACGATGAATCTCAAACTTCTAACCCTACTGATTCTATTTCAGAATCAGAAGATGATGTCAATATTATTGAAGAAAATCCTTTTACGGATGACGAAAATCAAATTAATAAAATTTATAATCACAGAAGACAATTCAACAACAATAATACTCGTAATTACTATCGAAGGCCTACACCTGTTGATATCGGTTACGAAGAAATAAATAAATTCAAGAGTACAAAATATGATGACCAATCTATAATTAAATGGAATATAGATGGCAAATCAGAATATGACTTAAGATATGGAGACATTACCTATATGGGGAAAAGTGTGAGATATTTACAGATCACAAGAGTTTGAAATACTTCTTTACCCAGAAAGAATTGAATATGAGGCAGAGGCGATGGTTGGAGCTGGCTAAAGATTATGATTGTACTATCAATTATCACCCAGGAAAAGCAAATGTGGTAGCTGATGCTCTAAGAAGGAAATCAGTAGGACTTGCGTAGCTGATTGTCCAGAAGCCGTTGGCAGCTGATATTGAAAGGTTTGGACTCGAGATAGTGTCCAGCAGCAGTAGTAATATGATTTTAGCAGACCACTCAGTAAGATCAAATTTGTTAGACCAAATTCGAGAAGGTCAGCTGCAAGATGAGCAGTTGAATAGATGGGTTAAACAAGATAAAGAAAGAGGCATCAGCCTCTATTTTGTAGAAGATAGAATTGTTAGGTATTTGGGTAGAATCTGGGTACCTCAATTAGATGATTTAAGAGCTGATCTTTTGAAAAAAGCTCATACAGCTCCATATTCAGTACATCCAGGAAGTACGAAAATGTACAATGACCTCCAGCACTTGTATTGGTGGCCAGGAATGAAGAGGGATGTTGCTAGATTTGTAGCTGAATTTTTAATGTGTCAGATGGTGAAGGCTGAACATCAGCGACCAGCTGGATTATTGAAACCACTGCCTATTCCAGAATGGAAGTGGGAATGTATAGCGATGGATTTTGTGACTGGATTACCAAGGACTGCTCAAGGATATAACTCCATCTGGGTTATAATTGATAGACTCACTAAGCCTGCTCATTTCTTACCAGTTAAAACAACATATGAGGTGAGCAGATACGCAGAATTATATGTTAAGGAAATAGTGAGGCTACATGGTGTTCCAGTTTCTATTGTATCAGACAGAGATCCTAAGTTTACATCAGCATTTTGGAAAAGTCTACATAAATATATGGGTACAAAGCTGACATTCAGTACGACGTTTCACCCCCAGACTGATGGACAATCAGAAAGGGTGATTCAGATTTTAGAAGATTTGCTTAGAGCTTGTATTGTAGATTTTTCAGAAAACTGGGATTCGAAATTGCCACTGGTAGAGTTTGCCTACAATAACAGTTTCCAAGCTTCGATTCAAATGGCTCCTTATGAAGCACTCTACGGCCGAAAGTGTAGGACACACCTTCATTGGGATGAAGTTGGTGAAAGAGCTGGTTTAGGACCGGATGTTGTGGAGCAAAGAGCAGCAGCTGTTAGAAAAATAAGAGAAAGAATGAAAGCTGCTCAAAGTCGACAGAAAAGTTATGCAGATAATCGAAGAAGGAAACTGAATTTTGAAATAGGTGATCACGTATTTTTGAGAATAGCTCCAATGAAAGGAGTTATGCGTTTTGGAAAGAAAGGAAAGTTGAGTCCAAGGTATATTGGACCATATGAAAATTTGGAGAAGATAGGAACTTTAGCCTATCGATTAGCACTGCCGCCACAGCTGTCAGCAGTGCACAATGTTTTCCATGTATCAGCTTTGAGGAAATATATTCCCAATCCTTCGCATGTGCTAAGTCATGAACCAATCCAGTTAGCACCAGATTTAAGTTATGAATAAAGACCAGAAAGAATTCTCCTCCGAGAAATTAGAAAACTAAGAAACCGTAGTATTCCTATGGTTAAGATACAATGGTCTAATCAGTTGGAGCGAGAAGCAACTTGGGAGACAGAAGCTGATATGCTTTCCTTTTTCCCACATTTATTTGGTACGTAAATTTCGAGGACGAAATTTCAATAAGGAGGGTAGAGTTGTAACGCCCCAAAATCCATAGGACCACATTTATGCATTTTATTAATCTCATGGGCCAAAATGGCAATTTTAAATGTTATGTATTTGCTGATTCATTGATTTCAGAACATAATATGCGTCGCGGCTGGTTCCAGCAGATGACTCCAAGAGCTATACATGAGCTGGTTTTAAATTGATTGGAAGTATTTTTAAGAAGGACAAATGATTTCTTTTGAAAAAGGTTTGGTGTTTTAC